>JAJOOI010011474.1:0-53251 GCA_029582585.1 Solanum bukasovii
ATGATACCGCCTAAAGTTACAGAATGTTGGAGCTAAACTCAGGGTAATTTCAGCGAGCAGCAGAGCCAGTTGGCGTGTCACTGATCTATTCGGCGAAGGACAATCAGATCACCAAAGATTGCTGAAGAAGATCTGAACACACGCTGATGAGCGAAATAATAGACAGAAGGCTATTCGCAGAAGTGTTCGGCAATCCCAATTTGGATCGCCTAAAGTTACAGTAGCCGAACCAAGAAAGAGTGAACACTGAAGGCGAGATAAAGAACGATCGGTGCGTCGCCGACCTATGGTGACATCTGACTAACCTCGCCGAATGGCCAGTAGCAGTCACACTTTAGACTTATTTAAATTGATTTTTGGAAAGGAGAGAGGGTATTCAAAAAGGAGCGAACAAAAACAAATTAGAGAGAGGATACCACAAAAGGCTCTGGAGAGGGATTTTTATCGAAATATTCTTAGAGATCTTGTAATCAAGAAGATTTTTAGCTGATTTCTTCATAAAAATTATCATTTTTCTGTATTCACTTATGGGAAGAAGAATGGATGTTAATTTTTCTACTTTTGATATGAGTGGCTAAAACCCTTCTTTTGGTGTTTTGACTATGAAGCCAATTGTTGAAGTTTTGCTAAGTGGGTATTGTTGAAATGCAAATAGGGAGGTTAATTTGAAGTGGGTCTAAATTGTTACTGCGTTTTGAAGTTGTTTTGCATATTTAGTGTAATTGATTTTGCGTTGTGAGCTTGCTCGAGAGAGAAGCACAGAACCAAGGTAGCAATCTTAGCATCCTTAGTTGTGGGTTACCCGGATTTCAGCTCGAGAGAGTGAAATCCGAAATATATCCTTTGTATCTAGTTCGAGAGAGTGGATTTGATAAGGACAACGGGCTGGGCATCTTACGATCAGTGATGGAGTTCTAGTGAATTCGTCATAGAAAAGGTAATTGTTCGAGAGAAAGTCATCTTATATATGGCCCGACCTACCCACAACAAAATCACCTACTGTTTGTTTCAACATTCACCCTCTAAAGTAAAATTCGACAATTGTTTGGTCAATTCCCCAAGTTCCACTCTAGTAATTGTTTAATTCGCGTTTATTCGTGAAGTTGGATTGAAATCTGCCAAACATAATCATAATATTGAAGAGATTGTGTCAAAGTTTCATTTTCAAATTTAAAGAAAAAACTACTCCCTTGGGATTCGACACCAATCCTTGGTTGGGTGATATTACTATTAAACGATCGCTGATACTTAGTATTGGATGAAGTATCTTTGATAGCGTTTATCAAAATGGCGCCGCTGCCGGGGAGTAGCATTGCTTAAGATTCTTTGATTGAAGGTTTGTCACTGTAAAATTTGTTGGCTATAGTTATAATTGGTTTTGGCTGCGTTGTGTAAGTGTTGGCTGGACCACATAGAAGTGGACTTGAGTGAGGAAGAGATAAATGATTGTCAAGCAGGTCATCGTGACGGTATAGATGACATCAATAGTGTGTACAACCCGAATCAATCGGGTGGAGTGGGTGCAATCTGCATCGCACCAACTGATGTGAATGCGATATTTGAAGTCACTAACAAACCTCTGCACCTTCTCCAAATGAGGAGATTATATGGAGGTCTCGATCACGAAGACCCGCACGAGCATGTGAGAAACTTTACAGAGGTTTACATCACTTTTTCATTCAAAGGTGTGTTGCAAGAGTCAATTCGGCTGTGGTTATTCCCTTTGTCTTTAATGGGAGAAGCTAATAAGTGGTTAACCGAGTTACCAAACAATTCCATCACATCATGGGAAGAGCTAGTTATAACATATAACACAATATTCTTCCCTCTATCAAGGATGATGAAACATAGAGATGAAATTCAAAGTTTCAAGAAACGGGAGGGGGAACCGCTCTATGAAACATGGGTGAGATTCAACAAGCTCCTGCTTAAATGCCCAACTCTTGGGCTGCTAACCAATTTGTTAATTCAATATTTCTACCGGAGCCTTGATTCGGTTAATAAAGGAGTGGCTGATCAGTTGGTATGAGGAGGAATAATGTTACAATAATTTGAGGTAGCCTAGTTTCTTCTCGATGAAATGACTAGAATAAACCAAGCGTGGTACACCAAAGGGGATCAAGTCTCTCCATTTAATTTTAGATTAACACAAGAGCAACTAGATAATGAGAAAGAGATGGATGAAAACATCAAGAAGATGTTGACCCAAATGGAAGTTCTTCAGGAACACATGAAGGGAACTCGTGGAGTGTTCAGAGTTGAGAAGGTTTCTTCCTGAAGCTATTCAAAGCCTGGGGAGAATCAAGGTTGGAACTCCAAAAGAAGTGAGGAGGGTTTCTACGCACGCTATTTGCAGCGAGGTGGAAATCAAAGTTGGAACCATCATAAGGAAGTTGAGCAAAAGAGGTGCCACCAATATTTTTCTGAGCAAAACAAGTATTGGAGAAGAGAGGATGAATATGAATAGAACCACACTCCCTTAAGTGAGAGCCCAAAATAGAGGGGAGGTACAAGTAGTCCCCGCGTGAATGATTTGCTTTCTCGCATTCTTGATAAAGTTGAAGGCTCGGATGATTTATTGAAAGGGATGAAAGCCGACTTCTCATCCTTGAACAATAAAGTAAACTCGAACGCAGATGCAATCAAAATCCTAGAAGGTCAATTGAGTTTACCTTCAATACAATTGAAATAAAATATGGTGACAGACGATGAAGATAAAGGACTGGCCATTGTCACTCAGAGCGGAAAAGAAGTAAAAGGTGGTGTGACAGGTAACAAATAAGAGCACACGCGGAATGAAGGGAAAAATATAGAGGAAGAAGAGATAACCATTCCTCATGACATTACAAAGGAACCACAAAGTGAGGAGGAAAAGCACAAGCCATGCCTAAAAGCCAAGCAGCCTTTACCTAAAATATCCCCTCCATTTCCTCAACGCCTCAAGAAAAAGAATGAGGACGAGAAGTTCAAGAAGTTTCTATCGGTATTCAAGACCTTATCGATTAATCTCCCTCTAGTTGAAGCATTGTTAGAAATGTTGGGTTACACCAAATTCATGAAGGAGTTAGTCACAAAAAAAGGAGCTTGGATTTTGAGACGATCGAAGTCTCTCACAGTTGTAGTACAATTATGAAGAAGGAGCTGATCGAAAAGAAAGATGATCCTGGAGCATTGACCATCCTGTGTACTATAGGCATGCTCAAGTTTGCAAAAGTCTTATGCGATCTGGGAGTAAGTATTAATCTAATGCCTTATCCTATTTATAAACAACTCGGGTTGGGTGAACCACACGCTACAACTATGAGACTCTTGATGGCTGACAGATCGATCAAACACCCAATGGGAATACTTTATGACATTTTGGTTAAGGTTGACCGATTTATTTTTCCGGCTGATTTTGTCATACTTGACTGTGACATAGATGCCGAGATTCCTATTATCTTGGGGAGGCCATTCTTGGCAACTAGGAAAAAGTTGATGGATGTTGAGAGCGGGGAGCTGAAATTTTAGGTTAATGAAGATGAAGTCACTTTTGATGTGTGCAAATCAATGAAACACCCGAGTGACATTCATGTAATCTCAACTGATGATATGATTGACGATGCAGTGGCTACTGTGAGCCATTTGATGTGTAGCAAAGAACCACTTGAAGTTGTGTTGGCAATCGATGAAGAGTTTGAGGTTCAAGGCCAATATGAAGTGGTAGCCGCGTTTTCAAACATGGGGGGATTTACAAAGACCCCAGTGAAATTGGAAATCGTCTTAAAAAACCAAGAGAGCCCTCCCGCCAAGCCATCAACCGAAGAACCACCAAATCTTGAGCTGAAGGTATTGCCCTCTCACCTCTGGTATGCTTTCATAGGTGCAAATAACACCTTGCCGGTGATTATTGCAGCAGATTTACTTGATTGGCAAGTAAAATTGCTGCTTGAAGTACGGAGATGACACATAAAAGTCATCAGTTGGACTATTGCTGATATAGTGGGCATCCCTCCTGGCATATGCACTCACAAAATTCATCTTGATAGCGATTGTAAACCGAGTGTTGAACATCAGCAAAGACTAAACCCGCCAATGCAAAAGGTGGTGAAAAAGGAAATAATAAAGTGGCTGGACGCAAGAGTGATCTACCCTATTGCAAATAGCAAATGGGTCAGTCCGGTACAATGTGAACCAAAAAAGGGAGGAATCACGGTTGTCCCTAATGACAAGGGGGAGCTTGTATCTATGCGACCGGTGACAGGTTGGAGAGTTTGCATGGACTATCGGAAGCTAAATTCATGGACTGAAAATGATCATTTTCCCATGCCCTTTATGGATCAAATGCTTGACAGACTATCTGAGAGAGGGTGGTATTGCTTTTTGGATGGGCATTCTGGCTATAACCAAATCTCCATTGCTCCGGAAGATCAAGAGAAAAAAACCTTTACCTGCCCTTATGGTACTTTCGCCTTCAAACGAATGCCATTCGGATTATGCAATACCCCGGCTATGTTCCAATGTTACATGCTATCCATCTTTGCTGATATGGTGGAAGACTCAATGGAAGTATTTATGGATGATTTCTTAGTTGTGGGTGAATAAATTTGTAGAATACTTAGAGCACTTAAGACAAGTTCTCCAAAGATGCGTTGAGACCAATTTAGTCCTAAATTGGGAAAAGTGTCATTTCATGGTTAAGGAAGGAATTGTGTTTGGTCACAAAGTATCACAAAAGGGGCTGGAGGTGGACAAAGCAAAAGTTGAAGTAATCGAGAAATTACCGCCACCTATTTTAGTAAAGGGGGTTCGGAGTTTTTTGGGACATGCCGTATTTTATAGGAGGTTCATCAAAAACTTTCCAAAGATTGCACTTCCTCTATGCAAACATTTGGAAAAAGAGGTGAAATTCCACTTTGATGATGCTTGTATGGTTGCTTTCAAATGCCTGAAAGATAAACTGATTTCCACTCCTATCATCATAAGTCCTGATTGGTCAGAACCATTTGAAGTAATGTGTGATGCAAGCGGTAGGCATTAGGAATAGTGTTGGGACATAAACGAAATAAAAATTTTCATCCCATTTACTATGCAATAAAAACTTTAAACAGTGCTCAACGTAACTAAACAGTTACTGAACAAGAGTTGCTTGCAGTGGTTTATGCGTTTGAGAAGTTCTGTGCATACTTGCTAGGTACAAAAGTGATTATTCACACTGATCATGTTGCATTGCGTTATCTAATGGCAAAGAAAGATGCCAAACCGAGATTGATAAGGTGGGTGCTTTTATTGCAATAATTCAACTTCGAGGTCAAAGATAGAGGACGTTGTGAAAATCAGGTGGCTGATCACTTGTCAATATTGGAAGGCACGTAGATTGACGAGCTGGAGATCGACATAAAGGATATTTTTCCCGATGAACAGGTATTCGCGGTAACCCTAACACAACCCCCTTGGTATGCTGATTTTGCAAATTACTTGGTGTGTGGAGTAGTGCCAGACGAACTGAACTTCTACCAACAAAAGAGGTTCATGTTCGATGTTAAGAAATACTTTTGGGATGAACCATATTTATTTAGAGAGTGTGCCGACCATATAATTAGAAGATGTGTTGCGGAAGAATTAGTTGTTGAGATCCTGCATGCTTGTCACACCTCGCCGGTTGGAGGTCATCACAGTGGTGTACGAACAACAACTAAAGTTCTGCAAAGTGGGTACTACTGGCCGTCTATATACAAAAATGCTCATGAGTTTGTCAAGAAGTGCAGGCAATGTCAAAAGCAAGGCGGAGTGTCCAAAAGGAATGAGTTGCCTCTAACGCCAATATTGGAAGTGGAACTATTTGATGTATGGGGAATCGATTTTATGGGTCCATGTGTGAGCTCATTTGGCAATAAATATATCTTGGTGGCTGTGGATTATGTTTCCAAATGGGTAGAGGCTGTAGCTCTTCCAAACAATGAAGGAAAAAATGTTGTTCAATTCTTGAAGCGCTACTTTTTTTGCAAGGTTTGGGAATCCGCGATCCATTATTAGTGATGGGGGATCACATTTTTGTAATAAATGGTTCTCAGCTGCATTGAGAAAATATGGGGTGAAACACAAAGTAGCAACACCGTATCATCCCCAAACAAGTAGCCAAGTTGAAGTGTCAAACTGGGAGATCAAAAGCATCTTGGCTAAGACAGTGAATGGAAATAGGACTGATTGGTCCCGAAAGTTGGATGACGCACTATGGGCGTATCGCACCGCATACAAAACTTCTATTGGGATGTCTCTGTATCCACTAGTTTTTGGTAAATCTTGCCATCTACCCGTCGAGTTGGAACACAAAGCATTGTGGGCATTGAAAGCTTTAAATCTGGACTGGACAAAGACCTCAAGGGGGAGAGCGGAGCAGTTAAACGAATTGGAAGAATTCAGATTCAGAGCCTACGAAAGTTCAGCCCTGTACAAGAAAAAGATGAAGAAATGGAATGATGCGAAAATTCTTAAGAGGGAGTTTAAAGTAGGAGACCGGGTGTTACTATACAATTCCTGACTTAGACTCTTTACAGGAAAGCTCAAGTCCAAATGGTCAGGACCATTTAGAGTGACAAGAGTATTCACCAATGGTGCCATAGAAGTTGAGGGTCAAGATGGACCTACATTTAAGGTGGATGGGCAACGCTTAAAATTATACTTTGGAGAATGCTAGGAGATTTCTCTTATTAAGGTGGTGTACCTGGAAGATGCTTGAGAGAATTTCCACGTCGTGCCACGATGTTAAATAATGCGCTTCTTGGGAGGTAACCCAAGTGTTAGTGTTTTAAATAATATGTGTTGATTTTGCAGGAGTAGGGATCATGAGCGATACAAAAGTCTTCTTGGCGAGTCACCGAACTATTTAGGCGAGCACGACGTGGCTCGCCTTTTGAGACTGAGACTCTGGAACATTCGGCGGGATACCTCCACCAGTTGGCGTATCGCCAATGTGTTTAGGCGACCCGCTTTTTCTCGCCCTTTCTAATCAAAGCGGACAATGTTCCTCAAGGATCGACCGGCGCGGAACTTCGAGGTGTTTGGCGATCCTCTACATCTTTGCCAATCTTTCTTATCTGGGAGTGCGGCTTACTGGAACTAAGGGCGATCTGAAGAACATTCGGCGCATCGCCGAAGCACTCAGCGACAATTTCACCCCATCGCCATCTAGGCATTTAGTGAAGATTTCTTGTTACCCTGCTTTACTTATTGACACACTAAATTGCTTTCATTCTCCATACTTTTTACTATTGATATTTCATGTTAAATTTCGGTAATTGTCTGCTCTTTACCCACATTGAGGCCAATGTTAACTGTTTTTATTGGGGGTGTGGAGCCCACACATTAACCTCAGCGAACCTTATTCTTGTTTCAAAGCCCCGCACTTGTGTTGAAAGAGGATTTTCTTTTGCAAATTTGAGTATAGGTTTTGATCAATACCGATAACTTGAATAGTGCTCATAATCGAACAAACATGAATGTGCCGCTACAGTGAGGCTAAATGAAGTTGCATAAAAAATATGTGAACTCTTTGCATCTCGTTGTGACTAGCTAATTATCGAATCAAGTCTCTTGTGATGATGGTTGCACACTAGCGAAAGTGTGGAGTCTTGTTTGACTTTGGTGTCGATGCCTTGTGTGATGAGCTTACTGTGAACCATGCATGATAACACCTTAAATTTTCCCCGTTGGTCCGGTCGACTATTTAAAGCTATCTCTTGATATGATCTTAGGCAACTTCGAAGAGTGTGAGCCAATTTGACACATACCTCTTTTGTGGCCTACCTTGTGAGTGTGTGAACTTGTTTTGAACACCCCCTTGAGCCTTACCTTTCTTTGGAAGAAACTTGATGAAATCATGACCTTACTTAAAATCCACTACCCATAATCTTCATGATTAGTGGTTGATTGAATAGCAAACTTAGGCCAAAAGCCTAAGTTGTGGGTGTGGTGAAAAGAGAAGGCAAATCAAGAAGTGCAAGAAAATTCTCCTCTAACCCATGGTTTTGATAAAAATGGAACCCCTCTAAAAAAAATAGGTTGTGGAATAAAGTGCAAAATAAATGGGGTTCCCGAACAATCCATAAAAAGTAAATAATGGGATGACTTCTGAGCACTAAAGAAAATGATGAAAGAAGAGGAAAGAAAGTGTTGTGAGCACCACATTTCATGAGGATGAAAGTCACTGAGCCTAAATTACCATACCATTGCAGACAACCACATTACAAGCCTTGAAAAGACCTTTTTGATCTTGACTGAGCTGAAACAATTATCTATTGGAAAATACATGCAAACCTATGGGTGAAAGCATGCCTTGTGTTCTTCTTTGTGAGTGTGAGCGTTGCATTTGATTCCGGAACTATAAATTGTTGAACCATTGTGTGTGAATATGGAAACATTCTTTTGTGTAAGGGCATTTGATTTCCTTTGTTGAGCTTGAACTTGCATTTGAAGCAAGTATAGTGAGCTTGAGATTCTTCGATATTGGTGTGTCACAACTTGAAACTTTGAGTGCACATTTGATCTTCGCATGAGTAAATTGAGTCTTGTATGTACATTCATAATTGTGCCTTGTGTAGAACTGCTCGATACATACTTTTTGAATTGCCAAACTTGAGTTTTACTTGAGGACAAGCAAAAGTTTAAGTTGGGGATGTTGATGAGTCCACAATTTGGACTCATCTAGGGCTTCATTTTAAATAAAATTAGTGTCCTCAAATGCACATTTTGTCTCGATAACTGATGTAAATACTTGAATTTCAGACATTTAAACTTAGGGACAAATCATGGACACTATGAAGCAAAAAGAGAACAAGGGAGCTGAAAGAACGAAGAAGAGAAGGCCTGAAGATCGCCTAAACCATTGGACGAGTCGCCGAATGGCCATGCTCTCGCCTAACATTCTATTGAGCTAAGACCTAGAAGAGATGATCACGTTGGTAATAGAATAGAGCATTCGGCAGATCGCCGAACAGCCATGATACCGCCTAAATTTACAAAATGTTGGAGCTAAACTCAGGGTAATTTCGGCGAGCAACAGAGCCAGTTGGCGTGTCGCCGATCTATTCGGCGAAGGACAATCAGATCGCCAAAGATTGCTGAAGAAGATCTGAACACAAACTGATGAGCGAAATAATAGACAAAAGGCGATTCACAGAAGTGTTCAGCGATCCCAATTTGGATCGCCTAAAGTTACAGTAGCCGAACCAAGAAAGAGTGAACACTGAAGGCGAGATAAAGAACGCGACACCGACCTATCTGTGACATCCGACTAACCTCACTGAATGGCCGGTAGCAGTCATACATTAGACTTATTTAAATTGATTTTTGGAAAGGAGAGAGGGTATTCAGAAAGGAGTGAACAAAAACAAATTAGAGAGAGGATACCACAAAAGGCTCTAGAGAGGGATTTTTATCGAAATATTCTTAGAGATCTTGTAATCAAGAAGATTTTAGCTGATTTCTTCATAAAAATTCTCAGTTTTCTGTATTCACTTATGGGAAGAAGAATGGATGTTAATTTTTCTACTTTTGATATGAGTTGCTAAAACCCTTCTATTGGGGTTTTGACTATGTAGCCAATTGTTGTAGTTTTGCTAAGTGTTTATTGTTGAAATGCAAATAGGGAGGTTAACTTGAAGTGGGTCTAAATTTTTACTGTATTTTGAAGTTGTTTTGCATATTTAGTGTAATTGATTTCACGTTGTGAGCTTGCTCGAGAGAGAAGCACAAAACCAAGGTAGCAATCTTAGCATCCTTAGTCGTGGGTTACCTGGTTTTCAACTGGAGAGAGTGAAATCCGAAATCTTTCCTTTGTATCTAGCTCAAGAGAGTGGATTTGATGAGGACAACAGGCTGGGAAACTTACAATCAGTAATGAAGTTCGACAAAATTCGTCATAGAAAGGTAATTGTTCGGGAGAAAGTTATCTTATATATGGCCCGACCTGGTCACCCACAACAAAATAACCTACTGTTTCTATCAACATTCACTCTCTAAAGTAAAATTCGACAATTGGCTGGTCAATTCCCCAAGTTCCACTCTAGTAATTGTTTAATTCGTGTTTATTCGTGCAGTTGGATTGAAATCTGCCAAACATAATCATAACTACTCCTTTGGGATGCAACCCCGACACTTGGTTGGGTTATATTACTATTAAACGATCGCTGATATTTAGTATTGGATGAAGTATCTTTGATAACATTTATCACGCGCCACATTTATGAATGAGAGGCTACAAAATGATTAGGAAACTCCACTTCTTTCATTAATCTAAAGTCGTGTGATAGAGTTTAACTCTATGAGGTCTCTCTCCTAATCGTTATCGAATTTTCTAACAGATATGGCCACTCGAAGAGCTTATGTTAGAAGAAATGTGAGGGAGAATGTGGAACAAGAAGATCCTCCCCAAGGTCCTCAAGTTTCGGTCGATCCTTTGGCCAAAGAAGTGACTGATGCGGAGATTAGGGATGTTTTTCAAGTGTTGGCTGATTTCACGTATCGGGACACTTCTTCCAATTCTAAGTGCCAACGATCGTTAGTCAGTAATATAACATAACTAAATGAGTTGGGGTTGAATTCCACAGGGAGTGGTACATGTTTGAGAATCAATCGAAAAGCATGAGTATGTTCAAGTCAACCATATGAATAGACATTTACGAATAAAAATATAATTCAAGTTAAGGGTGACACAAATGTCAATTAATAGGGTTTTTTTAAATTGTAATTATCAACTACACAATAGCAAATAACACGAATCAACAAGTAATGAGACGGGTTCTTGGGATGTTATTGGATTATTGGCTAAGGTGGACAAATGGATGATTGCAACTAATAATAACTAGTTGTAAATCAGTGACTAAGCTAGACTTTAGTGGGGATAAACTTTCTCTCGAACAATTTACCCCGAATCAAGTTGGTTTCTCTAAAACACCAACAAGCAACAATTAAGGACAGCCTAGGCTTTAGTCCATTCACTCTCTCGAGCTGAATGTGTGGAAAAAGGTTTAGGATTCACTCTCTCAAGCTGAACCCATGACTACCCATACCCACAGACCATCAAATCTGTAACCTTGTTTTTAAAACCTCTCTCTCGAGCAATCCAAAAACACTAAGGTAGAATTGCATTTGCAACTACAACCCTTTAAATTAAACCACAATTACTTATTGAAATCACTTTTAAACATCATTTAAACTATTAATTAGCAATACTCATAAACTAAATTAACCCATAATCATTTAATCACTCCCCAAGAATTGGGGTTTTAGCTAGACATCATAAAAAGATAGAAATCGTTACCAAATTGTGTTTTCATCAACTGGGTAAGATTAATTTCGTCTTTACAAAGGTCCAAATTGAAGAATCTCAAACACCCACTTTCAATTTCTCAAAAATGGAAATCTTTAGTTCTTCAAAGCTAAGAAAAAGTTTTTGTCTCCAAACTTACAGTTCTATATCATGAAAAACTGATTGTATATTCTAAAAACTTGTTCTAAAATAATAATTCAAAAATGTATTTATAGTCGCCAAAAATATGCTGCAAAGGGCCATTCGGTGCAGTAAGTCAGGATCGCCGATCAACTCGGCGATCCGCACTTTGGTCAGTTCCATCACCTTTTTTCTTTGGCCTTTAGCATCCTCAAGTTCTGTAACTTTGGGCGATCAAACACTACATCGCGGAACCGTTCGGTGACACGCTGACTGCTCCTTTCTCTCGTCGACTTGATTTTCTCCTTCAGGTCTTGGCACACTGGAACTTTAGGGGAGACGATGGCCACTCGGCCACTCGCCCAATGGATTAGGCGATCAACATGCCTTCTTTTCTTCATTCTTTCAGCTGCCTGTTCCTTTTTGCTCATTAGTGTCCATGCTTTGTTCCTCAATCCAAATACCTAGAAATCAAGGATTTTACATTAGTAATTGGCACAAAATAAGCATTTGAGGACACTAAATCTATCCTAATAAATCCCTAAATGAGTCCAAATCATGGACTCATCAACACCCCCAAATTAAACTTTTGCTTGTCCTCAAGTAAAACTCAAGTTCATTAGTTCAAAAAGGATGCCTCAAATAGTGCTACACAAGACTCAATCATGAATGCACACAAAAAGACTCAACTTACTCATGCAATGATCCATTTTGCACTCAAAGATTCAATTTGTGACTCACTATTACCAAAGATTCTCAAGTTTCCAATACTTGCTTCAAATGCAAGTTCAAACTCAAAAAAGGTACTCAAATGCCCTCACACAAAGACTGATTCCATATTCACACACATGGTTCAACAATTTAAAGTTCCGAAATCAAATGCAACACTCACACTCAAAAAGATGAACACAATGCATGATTTTACCCATAGGTTTGCCCTTATTTTCCAACCAACAATTGTTTCAGCTCACTTAAGATCAAAAAGGTCTTTTCAAGGCTTGTAACGGGGTTGAGTGCAAAGGTATGGTCATTTAGGCTGAATGGATGTAAACCTCATGAAATGTGGTATGAATAACACTTTCTTTACTTTTCTTCATCATTCTCATCATGCTCAAAAGTCACCCCATTATTCATCTTCCATGGAATGTTGGACACACCATTTTCTTTGCACTTTCACAACTTTATTCCATGACTTTTTCATTCTTTTCTTCTTTTTCTCTTTTTTTTTGTATGGAGGGGTTCTAGCTTTCTCAAAATCATAGATCAAAGGGACTTGTTTGCATTTCTTGATTTACCTTCTTTTTTCACCACCCCCCAACTTAAGCTTTTGGCCTAAGTTGGCTATTCAAAAAAACCACAAATCATGAGGATTATGGGTAATGGATAAAGAAAGGTCACAATTTCATCAAGTTTCTTCCAAGAAAAGGTTTAAGGCTTAAAGGGTGTTCAAGCGAAGTTCACACACTCACAAGGTAGGCAACAAAAATAGGTATAATATCAAATTGTTTCACACTCTTCAAAGTTTCCTAAGATCATCTCAAGAGCTTGCATCACTTAGTCAACCGGACCAACGGGGTAAATTCTAGGTATAATCACACATGGTTCACGGTAAGCTCATCACACAAGACATTGACACCAATGTCAAACAAGACTCCACACTTTCGCTAGTGTGCAATGTTCATCACAAGAGACTCAATTTGATAATTGGCTAGTCACAACGAGATGCAAGAAGTTTACATATTGTTTATGCAACTTCATTTGGCCTCATCATAGCTGCACATTCATTTTTGTTTGATTATGAGCACTATTCAAGTCATCAGTATTGATCAGATCGATACTCAAATTTGCAACAGAACAACCACATTCAAACACAAACAAGAGGTGGCACAAAATTTTTCGGAAGGGTCCAAAAATCATTTACAATTAAAACCAAGGAGCCAAAAGCTCAATCATCCACAAAATGCAGTAGAAACACAATTTATAGCTCAAAAACCCAAATATATAGACAAAACAATAGTCAAAAAAGGTGGGCCTCACCCCACTACAAACAAAAGCTATTTGTCCTCAAATGCAAATAACAAAAAATATCCAAAAGTAAAATAAAGATAAGCCAGAGAGGGAGGTAAAATGGGATCCCGTCTAAACAGTCGCTCCATCTATCGGGGCATCAGTGCTTGGTGTGGTACTCTGATCCTGGGCATCAGTGCTCGGAGTCACATCATCACTAATACCAGCTCCACTAGGGTCAGCCAAAGGCGTTCCAAAGAGGTCTGCGCAGCTGCATCGATCATGGCCTCCTCAGTCTCTGAAGGCCCTCGTAAGAAACCTTCTCAACAACCCCAAGAATCTCCTAATGTGTCTGCGCCTCAAACTCGAGATCAGCTGCCTCCTCAACTCTAACATCATCTCCGTTGGTAGCTTAAGACATAACTAGCACATCTGGGATCTCCACCATCCCGAAAATCATGGACATGTCAGTTGACTTCAGGTGATCCACATCTCTCCTTAGTGTAGCAATGGTGGCCTTTAAAGCCATCACGTTATTGGTGACCCCTTTGCCACACTCACACACCGCTATCATAGCCGTAAGGGCATCAATGGTAGCGCTCAAAGTGTCACAACATCAGCAAGGGCTGTCTGAATCATGCTCGGAATGGAGGCCTCAAGACTGGCAACACGACGATCGGCAGAATGGGCTAGCTACCCCATCTGGAGTAGTGCAGCCTGAGTGAGCCTGGGCCGGGATATAGCAGCAGCTGGTCTGGTAGGTTATGTAGAATCAGAGGAACCTGGAGTATCAAAAGGAACAACACTAGAAGTACCTGAAGGCCTAGGGGCCGGAGTAGGCAAAGGTGCCTCTGCAGGTAGTGTGTCTGTGTCAGTAACTGGGGAAGAGTCCACTGGGGCTGCCTTCTTCTATTACACCTCATCTTTTGAATACTCCGCCTCGATTCTCTAGATATCAGTAGAAGATTTGGGAATCACTTCCCCATCCTTCTTTGCATCTCTAGGAACTTGAGCCCATTTGCACAGCTCGGTGATCAACACCGGGAAGGGAAGGGAAGTCTGTTGTTGCTTGGCTTGCATGAGCATCTCCGATGCAATGATCATCCCCAAGTTCAGCCTTGTACGCGCAATGAGGCAGTCTAGGCAGGTTGTTTTGGCGTGGCATAGAATAGACTCATTTTGGGTGGGAATGATCGTGCTACTGATGAAGCCAAACCAATACCTAGCTGCCACATTGAGGTCCTTCTTTTCAATAGTGTCCCCAACCTAAAGCCACTTGGGAGTGTCGTATGATATCAACAGAACCAACCACTTCTTCATGTTCTCCAGCGTCTTTGTCATGATCTAGTATTGATAGTCATACTCAAGTCTTGTAGTGCATTCTAGGACGACATTGATGGCAACAAAATCACACTGCACCTTCTTCGCCCTGACAGCCACGTAGTCAACCGACTTGAATTTAGCTGTCGGCTTCTTCCCTTGTGGTATCAAGGCACTGTAAGTGCTGTAGAACTCTCTGACCCAACTTGGAATGTACGGGCCACGGGGCTTGGTGAAGATCTGGAATTTGTGGGACCTCAAGCATCTCATAATCTCTGGGTATCTGTCAATGACCCCATCAGTAGACAAACGCTTCTCCTCACTAATTGTCCTCAGTCCCTCAGTCTTCAGCGTATTCATAGACTTGGGAGGAGGGCCATGACATGTGTTCAAGCGTGAGGAGGAGTAGTGGTAGCCTGAGGAGTCCTGATCCTAGACGGATCATTCATACTTCTGGATCGCAGCTCAGTCCTCGGTGCTGCTAACAGTTCATCGTCCTCACGCTCCAAAGTTGTAGCCTAATTCTCCTGGTGCTCACCCTCACTCTCAGAAGTAGTGAGATGAGTGGCGTAGATACCGTCACTTTCAGAGCTGGACTCCGGTGAAGCAGGTGCCTTCCCTTTACTCTTTTCTTTCCCATCAGTTGTGGGAAGTTTGGTGGCCCTGACCCTAGATGCAACTGCATCCTCATTAATTTTTATCCCTTTGGCTTTCTTGCGGGATTGCATGTCTCTACTAGTTACTTTAGGTCTAGCCATATCTGCAAACACATTGTAGAAAGTTAGAAACAGTTCAAGCAAATGTTCAGAAAAACAATTGTAGAAAAACTCACCGAACCAGTTGGTGAGTCACCGAATCACTTTGGTAGGCCAGATTGGGATCGTCAAAAGGATTGGCTCAAAAATCTCAGAAAATTTGGCATGTCGGCGATAGGAAATGCCTTTTGACGAATCACCGACAGCTTTCGGTGAGCAAGGATTGGCCCATCAAAAGTTACAGTGCTAAAAGGGTAGGGACGCAGACAAACGGTGATTAAGAAGGACTTTCGGCGAGTCGCCGAGTGCATTCGAAGACCTCAGGCTTCTTGCCAAAAGTTACAGAACCAAACTTTACATTTAACACAAAATTAAAGGCAATATGGGGAACTTCGACGAATCGCCGAGTGGTTCGGCGAGCTCGACCCAGCTCTCCAAACGACCCAACGTGCCTACTTTCAACCCAACTCCTCAAATTCAACCCTGCAACTCCCGAAAACAAAATCAAAACATGAACTCGTAAAATTAAATGAAAACCCATTACACCCATGCCCCCGGGATACTCAGACTTCCCTCGGTTTTGCCAAATTTGGCCATTTGACTACTTTTGCCCTTAGAAATGACGTCAACCGCTCCATCATTGGGAAAACTACGTCAGTTGGCACAAATGTGGGTTACTTAGACTTCACCTAACTAGACCCAACAATATGCAAGCACAACCGCATAATTTAAATCAATTTTAAGGCACAAAATTTCAGAAAATCAACATTATAGGCACGATATTCAAATTAACAAAGGTACACATAAACACAATTATGATCACAGAGGCCCAACACATATCACTAAGACAAAATCAATTGCAAATGAGTACAAAATTGCTAAATTAAGATTCGGGGTTTGGAAAACCAACCTTAGATGCCGATTAAACAAGTTAAAATGCTAGGCGAAAAAGAAATCCAACTCCGAAAAAAAATCCAACGACTAAAATGCAATAAAAATGCAAGAAATAGAGTACTAAAGTGCGGGTGTGATTTTGGGAAGTTCAAAAGTGAGGGAAAGTGAAAGAGTTTTAAAGTTTAAACCTTTAGCCTTTAAAAAATGTTCAGTTCTCACCCATTCGGTGACATTAATTTTGGTCGCCGAGTTGGCACTTACCTCACCGAGTTTTACAGAACCTCCAGTTAATATAGGGTCCAAATGGAGGACTAGGTCGTAATCGCTGACTTGGTCGACGATTCACCAAGTTGTTCCTGGGCTTGCAAGTTTAACAGACTCCAATTTCTAATTGTCTTGAGTCCAACATCGGTCCAAGTCGGACTCGCCGACCTCTTCGGCGATGCGCCGACTGGACTTTTAGCTCGCCAACCTGCACTTTTCAAACACCTTCCACACTTTGACCTACACAATCACAAACCATTATTTCGAACTTAAAAAGAAAGCAAATAAAACTTGGGTTGCCTCCCAGGTAGCGCCTTAGTTAACGTCGTGGCACGACGCAAGTCCACGCTCAGACCTCATTCTTGGGGTTGGCCATAGTGTCACTAGGCAACCCCCTTTGTTGTCTCGGATTTAGATGAGACAAGATATGAACCATTTGGGTCTCCAACTCCTTGATCGATACTGAATGGGAGGTAAACGTCTGGCTAAGGGTCGACATATCTTCTTTCATTTCTTTCAAAATCTTGTCCAACCCCATAACTTATTTGAGGATACGAGAAAGAATATTCTCCGACCGGCCACCTTTCGAACCCTTTGGCTTTTGGTGCTCATGTGGAGGCACATACCTATCGTTCTCCCCATCCTTCCAATTGGGATTTCGATCCCTCCATTCTTGATCACGATCCTTCCAACCTTCATCCATGTTCCAACCATGGTTACCACCCTGCCTTGGGTAGTTTGAATGATAACCACCACCTTGGTTGGCTAGGAAATTCACCTCTTCATTATACAATGCTTCGAACTTGGATTCTTCGGGATTCACACACCCAACACCCATGACATTGACACTTCGAGCACCAGCTCCCATGACATTTTTAGACAGAATGTTAAGTTGTGTCATGATCTTGGCCATGTTTTGGTCCCTCTCATGGTCTTTTTCCATCTTCTCCTTGGTCAATTTAAAAGTGAGCGGGGAGACCTGATCTTCACGGGTGTACCAAGCCCTGTTGATTGTGGTCATGAAATCCAAGGGTTGAGCCGCTATCACATAAGGTTGTTGTATCAAACCTCCAGGAGAAAGTTGGTCTAAAACACCCTTGTTTACCGAGTCAAGGCTCCGGTAAAAATACTGCAGCAACACGTTGTTAGGCAAGCAATGAGTTGGGCATTGGAGCACCAACTTCTTGAGTCGTAGCCAAGTTTCATGAATTGGCTCGCCCTCCAGACGCTTGAAGCTCTGAATGCTGTCCCTAAGAGCCATCATCTTCGAAAGAGGGAAAAATCGCACTTGAAATACGGTGACCAGCTCCTCCCATGAAGTGATTGATTCACATGGAAATTCAGCCAGCCACTTACATGCCTCTCTTATCAGAGAGAACAAAAACAACCTCAACTGGACCGACTCTTGGGATATGTTCTTGAAGGAGAATGGTCTGCAAACATCCACGAAGTTTCTAATATGCTATGGGGATCCTCATGAGCCAAACCACCAAACAACCCTCTCAATTGCAAGAGCTGCAACATAGTACTTGTGATATGGAACACCGCATTCCCTTCGGCCAGAGGTAAGAAAATGGCACCAATTCCACCCATAAGATGGGGGTCATTAGTATTAGGCTCGTTGATATCGTTGAGGTTTCTAATGTCATCTTGGTGGCCTACTTGGCTACCACTGCTTCCGTTAACACTCATACTTCATGTTTCAAAACACAAACACGCAAAACAAAACTAATATTAAGTAAGTTCAACTATGACTAACAAGAAAAAAATTCAACTTAACTAAAGATTCTCAACCAACACCACTCCCCGGCAGCGGCACCATTTTGATTTCACATATCAGGACACGTCGTCCAATTCTAAGTGTCAACGATCTTAATCAGTAATATAACCCAACAAAATGAGTTGGGGTCGAATCCCATAGGGAGTGGTACGTGTTTGAGAATCAATCGAAAATCATGAATATGTTCAAGTCAACAAGAGGAATAGACATTTACGAATAAAAACATAATTCAAGTTAAGGCTGACACAAATGTCAATTAACAGGGGGGTTTTGATTGTAATTATCAACTACACATCAGCAAATAACACAAATAACAAGTAATGAGACGGGTTCTTGGGATGTGATTGGATTATTGGTTAAGGTGGAAAAATGGATGATTGCAACTAATAATAACTAGTTGTAAATCAGTGACTAAGCTAGACTTTAGTGGGGATAAATTTTCTCTCGAACAATTTACCCCGAATCAAGTTGGTTTCTCTAAAACACCAACAAGCAACAATTAAGGACAGCCTAGGCTTTAGTCCATTCACTCTCTCGAGCTGAATGTGTGGAAAAGGGTTTAGGATTCACTCTCTCGAGCTGAACCCATGACTACCCATACCCACAGACCATCAAATCTGTAACCTTGTTTTTAAAACCTCTCTCTCGAGCAATCCAAAAACACTAAGGTAGAATTGCATTTGCAACTACAACCCTTTAAATTAAACCACAATTACTGATTGAAATCACTTTTAAACATCATTTAAACTATCAATTAGAAATACTCATAAACTAAATTAACCCATAATCATATAATCACTCCCCAAGAATTGGGGTTTTAGCTAGACATCATAAAAAGATAGAAATTGTTACCAGATATTGTTTCCATCAACTGGGTAAGATTAATTTCGTCTTTACAAAGGTCCAAATTGAAGAATCTCAAAGACCCACTTTCAATTTCTCAAAAATGGAAATCTTTAGTTCTTCAAAGCTAAGAAAAAGTTTTTGTCTCCAAACTTACGGTTCTATATCATGAAAAACTGATTGTATATTCTAAAAACTCGTTCTAAAATAATAATTCAAAAATGTATTTATAGTCGCCAAAAATATGCTGCAAAGGGCCATTCGGTGCAGTAATTCGGTTTCACCGATCAACTCGGTGATCCGCCCTTTGGTCAGTTCCATCGCCTTTTTGCTTTGGCCTTCAACATTCTCAAGTTCTGTAACTTTGGGCAATCAAACACTGCACCGCGGAACCGTTTGGTGAC
Source organism: Solanum bukasovii (assembly GCA_029582585.1). Classification (NCBI taxonomy): domain Eukaryota; kingdom Viridiplantae; phylum Streptophyta; class Magnoliopsida; order Solanales; family Solanaceae; genus Solanum; species Solanum bukasovii. The sequence continues at coordinate 19,696 of JAJOOI010011474.1, forward strand.
ACGCTGACTGCTATTTTCTCTCTCCGACTTGATTTTCTCCTTTAGGGCTTGGTACACTGGAACTTTAGGCTAAACGATGGCCACTCGGCGACTCGCCCAATGGATTAGGCGATCAACATGCCTTCTTTTCTTTGTTCTTTTAATTTCCTTGTTCCCTTTTGCTCATTAGTGTCCATGCTTTGTTCCTCAATCCAAATACCTTGAAATCAAGTATTTTACATCAGTTATTGGCATAAAATAAGCATTTGAGGACACTAAATCAATCCAAATAAAGCCCTATATGAGTCCAAATCGTGGACTCATCATTGGCTAAAGCCGTGACAGCCCAAGACAATAGGGAGGTTACAGATCCCGTGAACCAAAGTGTGGGCACGATGGTATCTTGAGTGAGGGCCTTAACTAGGATGAATCCTCCAGATTTTCATGGTTCTACGGTTAAGAAAGATCCTCAATAGTTTATTGATGAGGTCCACAAGGTGTTGATGATCATGGGAGTGACGCTAGTGGAAAGGGTGGAGTTGGCCGCTTATCAACTAAAGGGTGTGGCTCAAATATAGTATAACCAATGGAAGGAAAGGAGATCAGAAGATGTGGGTCCTCTTGATTAGGAGAAGTTTAAGGTCGCTTTCCTTGATAGGTTCTTTCCCCTTGAGATGAGGGAAGCCAAGGTGCTTGAGATTAGCCTTCGACAAGGGAGTATGAGTGTGAGCGAATATGCTCTAAAGTTCACACAATTTTCTAAGTATGCTCCATCAATGATTTCCGATCCAAGGGCAAGGATGCGTAAGTTCATTTTGGGTGTGTCCGAAATAGTGGTTAAAGAGTGTCGTATTGCCATGATCATGAATGACATGGTCATCTCTCGTCTCATGGTTAATGCATAACAGATTGAAGAGGAGAAACTTAAGGAAAAGTCTAGAGAGGTAAAAAAGTCTAAGATCGGTGATGGTAATTTCTCTCATGCAAGGTCTGATGGACAAGATCGTCCTAGATTTTGACAAAAGTTTTTGGGTCATGGTTCTTCCAATGCTCCTCCTAAGTTCAACAAAGATAGGGTGTCTAACCCTAAGCCTCAATGAGGCAATGGTAGTTCCCATTTCTACTTGTACTAGGTATGGAAGAAAGCACGAGGGTAAGTGCCTAGCCGGTATGGATGGTTGCTTTGGTTGTCGTTAAAGTGGTCACAAAATGAGGGATTGCCCGGAGGCTAAAGAAAGAGAGGGTAATCAAGATCCTCCTTCCCAATGCTCCTAAGCAAAACCAATCCTATGCACTTTAGACTCGTGGTGACCAAGAGGGTTCTCCCGATGTGGTTGCCGGTATGTTGAAAGTTTTCCAACTTGATGGTTATGCTTTACTTAATCCCGGTGCTACCTTGTCTTTTGTGATGTCATATATGGCTATGAGATTTGATATGCTCCCTAATGTGTTGTTAGATTCTTTTTCTGTCTCTTCTCCTATTGGTGATTCTATTATGGATAAGAGGGTCTATTGAAGGTGTCCCGTTTACTTGTCCCATAGAGTTACTCTTATTGACTTGGTAGAGTTTGATATTCTAGACTTTGATGTTATTCTTGGTATGGATTGTCGGCACTCATGTTATGCTTCTATTGATTGTAGAACCCGTGTAGTAAGATTTCAGTTTCCGAAAGAGCCTGTCCTAGAGTGGAAAGGGGAAATTCTATGCTGAAAGGTCGGTTTATTTCTCATCTTAAGGCTAGAAAGATGAGAGGATGTAGATTCTGAAACTGCTAATCTCGAGCTGGTCCCCTTGTTAATGAGTTTCTCGAAGTGTTCCCATATGATATATTTAGTATTCCTCCCGAGAGGGAAATAGACTTCGCTATTGACCTTTTCCCCGATACACAACCTATTTCTATTCCTCCTTACCGAATGGTTCCGGTAGAACTTAAGGAGTTGAAAGAACAATTGAAAGATTTGTTGAATAGGGGTTTCATCCAACCAAGTATCTCTCCATGGGCTGCTCCAGTTTTGTTTATTAGGAAGAAAGACAGTTTCTTCGTATGTCTATCGATTATCGACAGTTGAACAAGGTGACGATTAAGAATAAGTATCCTCTCCTAAGGATAGATGATTCATTTGACCAACTTCAAGAAGCGAGTTATTTCTCTAAGATTGATCTTCGATTGGGTTATCACCAACTAAGGGTGAAGGAAGATGACATTTCGAAGATGGCTTTTTGAACTCGGTATGGTCATTATGAGTTTTTGGTTGTGTCGTGTGGTTTGACTAATTCTCCGGTTGCGTTTATGGATTTGATGAATAGGGTGTTTAGACAATACCATGACATGTTTGTGGTTGTGTTCATTGATTATATATTGATCTATTCGAGAAGTGCGAATGAGCATATCGATCATTTGAGGATCGTGTTGCATATTCTTAAGGACCAACAACTCTTTGCTAAGTTAAGCAAATGTGAATTTTGGTTAAGCTCAGTAGCTTGCCTTTGCCATATTGTTTTGAGTTAGGGTATTGAGGTAGACCCAAAGAAGATTGATGTGGTCAAGAGTTGGCCTAGACCTCTAACTCCTTCGGATATTAGAAGTTTCTTGGGTTTAGTCGGTTACTATAGAAGGTTTTTTGATGGATTCTCTTCAATTGCCTCTCCTTTGACGACTCTGACTCAAAAGAAGGCCAAGTTCATATGGTTTTTTGATAATTCAAAGAAGGCCTCTTAGTTCCGCTCCGGTGTTGACTTTATCGAAAGGGACCGATGGCTTTGTTGTTTATTGTGATACCTCAAGAATCGGGTTAGGATGTGTGTTTATGCAAAATAGGAAAGTTATTGCATATGCCTCAAGGAAACTTAAGATTTATGAGAATAATTATCCTACCCATGACCTTGAAGTAGCGGCGGTTGGTTTTGCCTCTACGATTTGGAGGCACTATTTGTATGGTGTGCATGTAGATGTGTTTATCGACCACATGAGTTTGCAATATGTGTTTATTCATAAAGATCTAAATCTTTGCCAAAGAAGGTGACTTGAGTTATTGAAAGATTATGATATGAGTGTTCTCTATCACCAGAAAGGCGAATGTGGTGGAGGATGCTCTTAGTCAGTTATCTATGGGTAGTGTTGCTCATATATAAGAAGAAAAGAAAGAGTTGGTTCGAGACGTTCATAGATTGGCCCGATTAGGTGTTCAATTAGTGGACTCCACCAAGGGTTGTGTTATGGTTCACAATGGTTCCAAATCCTCTTTTGTGGCGGATGTGAAAGCCTAGCAAGGCCTTGATCCAATTTTTGTAGAGTTGAAAGAAGTGATGCTTAAGAAATCAATTGAGGCTATCTCCTAAGGGGGAGATGGTGTGCTTATATATCAAGGTCGTTTATGTGTTCCAAATATGGATGACTTGAGGGAACAGATCTTGTCAAACGCCCATAGTTTGCGGTATTCAATTAACCCGAGAGCCACCAAGATGTACCATGATTTGTGGGAAGTTTATTGGTGGAATGAGATGAAGAAAGATATTGTGAGATTTGTGGGTAAGTGTCCTCATTGCCAACAAGTGATAGTTGAGCATAAGAAACAAAGAGGTTTGTCCCAAGATATTAGCATTCCTACTTGGAAGTGGGAAGACTTGAATATTGACTTTATAGTTTATTTGCATCAAACCTGGTGACAATATGATTAGATTTGGGTTATAGTAGATCGGATGACGAAATTGGCTCATTTCCTTCCCGTCAAGGTTTCCTATTCGGCAGAGGACTATGTCAAGTTGTACTTGAGAGAAATGGTAGAGTTGCATGAAGTCCCTTTGTCCATTATTTATTATCGTGGTACCCAATTAACTTCTCAGTTTTGGAAGTCTTTCCAAAAGGGTCTTGGTACTAGTGTTAAGCTTAGTACGACCTTTTATTCCCAAACCGTGGGCAAGTGGAGCGTACAATCCAAACTTTGGAAAACATGTTAAGAACTTGTGTGATTGATTTTAAGGGTAATTGGGATGACCATTTTCCATTGATTGAGTTTGCTTATAACAATAGCTATCACTCGAGTATTAATATGGCTCCATTTGAGGCCTTGTATGGTATGAGGTGTAGATCTCCTATAGGTTGGTTTGAGGTGGGTGAAGTTTCCCTAATAGGTCCCAAATTGGTACATGAGGCCATAGAGAAAGTCGAACTTATAAGAGAAAGTTTGAAAATGGCTCAAAGTCGGCAAAAGTCATATGCCGATATGAGACGAAGGGATCTTGAGTTTTATGTTTATGTTTGGGCGTACTTGAAAATTTCACCCATGAAGGGTTTAATGAGGTTTGGTAAGAAAGGAAAGCTTAGTCACTAATATGTAGGCCCATATCAAATTTTGAGAGATGTTGGTAAGGTTGCGTATGAGCTATATTTGCCAAAAGAGTAGGCATCAGTGCATTCGGTTTTCCATGTCTATATGCTCAAGAAGTGTGTTGGAGATCTGACATCCATAGTTCCCTTAGAAGGGTTGAGAGTTGATGAAATTCTTTCATATGAGGAAGTCCAGTTGAGATTTTAGACCGCCCAGTCAAGAAGTTGAGAAATAAAGAAATATCTTCCGTGAAAGTGTTGTAGAGGAATCAGTTCGTTGAGGGCGCTACTTGGGAGGCCGAGGCCGATATAATATCCCGATATCCTCATCTATTTCCTTATACTCCTACTTTAGCATGAGGTAATGAGTTCCTCATGGTTTATTCTTTGTTTTGGAGTCATGTGTTTTATGTGTTTCAATGATTTCCTTCTATGCATGATTTATGAAAAAGTTCATGTTTTGAGAAAAATCAGTCAATTTGATTAATTTGTACATGTTTATGTGCACATGAGTATGAATATCATGTAGACTATATGATTTGATGGTATGATCATGCCTTTAGCTTGGAGTTGAAATTTCCTCCTCTAATTTATGCAGTTGAGTATGTTTTTAGCTTGGAATTGATGTTTCCTCCTCCGATATGTGCATTGCATGCATAGTGGGCTGTTACACTTAGTTTCACCCCTCATATGATGTTTTGATAACGTCTTAGCTCGGAGTCGATAGTTCCTGTTTGGTTAGATGCAATGCATTGTAGGTTGGGTTGTTAATTCCTCTCCTACTCTTTTTGTACTAGCTTGAATCTCATTCAAGGACAAATGATCTCAAGGGGGAGATAATGTAACACCTCGAATTTAGAGAAGCGAAAATATTCATTTTCTTAGTTGATTAGGCGAAGTAGGGCGCGAGCGTTGAGTCACTTGGCGATGCGCCAAGTGTAACCTCCTCGCCTATTGGACTGATTCAAGCTTCTAGGGTTCTGGAACTTCAGGCGAGCAAAATCGGGCTCACCGCTCCATTTGGCATGCCTCCAAGTTCCCCCTTTTATCGCCTAATTGGTCTGGCTCCTAGGTCGACTCACTGTAAAATTCGGTGAGCTAAAGGCTCACTTGGCGAGTTGTCGTGTGGCCTTTGGCGAGCTCCAGCGTGGGTTGTTCTTTGTTTGAAGAGGTCTTAATTTTTTTTCCAGATTATTTTATATTCTATACTACGTCGTTTTACCCTTTATCTAAAGAACTATATAAGATTTCCCCCAAATTTCCCCAATTTAAGATCCATTCTCTCAAGAATCTAAAAGGAGATCAAATCTCCTCTCCAAAAATATTTCTCTCTCTAGTACTTGAAGAAGAAGAAGAAGGATTCAACCTAGGGTTTCAAGTCAAGCCTCAATTCCTCCATTAAAGATACGCATTTGGGTTTGAGGTATGATACTTTTCATCCATGGAGTCCTTCCATTCATGGAGTTACCAAATTCCTCTATTTGCATAGTAAGAATTCCCCAATTGAGTTAGGGTTTTCTTCAATTGTCATGGGTTCTCTTCATTATTGATTGAAATGAGTGAACTATAATCTCTTATACATGATTGATGAAATACTATGATTTTATGATGATTTCCCCCATGAACGCATGTAATCCCCATATTTTCAAGTTATGAATCATATGATGTGTGATTTTGATTATAAAGGAAGAGTTTTATGAATTAAGCATGTATTTTTAGCTTTAGAGGAATTTATGATGAAATCCATATCCAACCCTTGTTTTCTGAGTGCTGATGATTGAAAGTGGGTTTTGAACCTTGAAATGTAAATTATGGATTTATGCATTTTTTTATAAAATCTGTGCAAATGTTTTAAAGATGCTTTGAGAGTAAAGTATCAATGATGATCTTGTCGTTGTGTTGTTGAAAGGATATTCTCATAAATACACAAAAGAAAGGTGTGAAAGGTTTGCTCACATACTAAATGATTCTAAGGTTGAATGGTTTTCTCACCTAATTTAATCAAATATTTAGAGCTATCCTAATGAACCTAGTTTGGATTGGTTATGAAAGATACCTTTCCATGGATGATGACTTAACTTGAATTGGAAAGATGAAGTGTATTTACCTGGATAATAAGATCTAGAAGAAATGACTATTCCGTGGGATATATGTTTAGAACTGAGAGGATATAGAGATGGAAGCTCTCTTGTTATGAGAGGTCGTGTTTGTAGTAGCAATCTCTTTATCACTTACCTATGTGCCCCCATAGGATGATTGTCTAGATAAGCATTAGCGAGTGGATCAACTTTAGTTCAAATTTATGGTCCTTACCTTGGCAAGTGGGACAACTCTTTTCGGTGTGGGAGACACTGGGAGATCATGTTATGGATCATATGGTCTCTATGTCGGTTAAGGCTAATTCCCCATATTAATAATGAACTAACGTTACTTCAAGAAGTATCTCATGTGTTCAAACCCCTTAAATATGATTAGTTTGCCTTGACCATGGTTTTATGACTTATGTTTTCTAACTCTCTTATATCATGTTTAGCTTGGTCAATGTCATGAAATGATATGTCCCTTTTTAGCATGATTTAAATGTTTTATGCATAGCTATCATACTTGGTACATTGTTTTGTAGTAACGCATACTCTTACCTACATTTCCCCAAATTTAGGGTCTGACAGTCAGGTTTCTACGTTTTGTGGCTAGTGGTTTATTTCGAGATTTCTGAGTTTTGGTAAGTCCTCATGCTTCGACGACGGATGTTATTGTTTCAATTTCTTTCATGTATTCCCTTTTGGACATGATGTATGGGCTAGGCCCAATTTCAATCTATTGTACTAGATGGCTATATTGATACAAGGGTTTTAGACTTCCGCTATTCTTTATAAAAACTATTGGACTTGGACTATTGTTTTACTCTTATTGTTATATTTATTATGTTTTGAAAGCTAAGTGGGTTGTATGGAGTCCTTCGGGTTCTATATTCCATGTTACATCTAGGGGGTACCCCTGGGTCGTGACATGACTTTTGTCAACATTTGGACGAGTTGGTCTCGGATAACTATTTTGTTTGAGTTTGGGATGTCGTTTCCAAGTGGTTTGCACTTTTGGTTTGCGTCGTTTGGACTCTAAATGAATTCTAAGGCCTTGTCCAAGAATTTGGAGATTTAGGCCTTTTCTAAAATATGTGGTGTCTGGTACAGTTGCTTATGGAACTCATGGTCACTATAGTGAAGTCCGCTTAAGCGACCAAAGGGCCACTTAAACGAAGGGCACAAACGAGCAGGGGTCGCTTAAGCGACCCACCGTTGAATTTTGTGAAGGTTGCTTAAGTGAAGGGAGCCTATTTATGCGGGGTTTATTTATGCAAAAATTTGGCCGCTTAAACGATGTTCGCATAAGTGAACAAGGGTCCACTTTTGCAAAAATTGCCGGGATTAAATCCAATTTCTCATTCTTTTTTCTTCAAAAGAATACCAACCCTCAAAGAGCTCAGATTAAGCGAATTGGAGCAATTCTTGGGAAATTTCAACCATTTTAAGGTCACTTTCTTCCTCTACCTCTTTTCTACGTTTCTATGCCTTCAATTTCTTAATTTAATCTCATTTTCGACATCGATGTCCTTTAACGCTAAACTTGAAAGTATCGTATTTTTGCCATTTGAGGTCCGAATTGAGTCCCGTTTGTGCCTATCTTTCCGGCAAGAAATCCTTAAGCAATAAGAAAAATATGATGGTTTTCTTTCCGTAATTTGGTTACGTCGATTCATGGACTGTTTTAGGCCCAATTTCAGGTGTGTTGTTTGAGATAGTAATATGGGTATCTTTTGACTTGTATTGACTTGATCGTTTTTTTCTTGATAGCTTGGCAGCAATCCAAGGCTCTCCGAAAGAGGGAAAATTACCAGAATCGTAGCTTGTGTTCGGTTTCGGCCTTGAGGCAGGTTACAACCTTTTTTTCTATACTTGGCTTACTTAGATTGACCATATTTAGGTAGTAGCTCATGATTTAGGTTGAACCCTTAGGTTGATTGAGCTTTATTGAACCTTGGATATATGTGGCCATAAGTTGGTTGGTTTAATTTAGTCTTTCGTCGGAAAGACCTTAGTTTTGGCAATCTTTGTGTGAGTAGTATCCTTAGACCTTGCTTCTAGGTGGCGTGAAACATAAGTTTGTGTGGTGTTTGATTTGTTTTTATCGGTTTCAATGATTGTATTTTTTTCTTCGATTTGTGCTTCTTTGTTTGTTATTTATTAAACATTTGGGCCTAAGGTTGTGAACTTGGATTAGCAGTAGTCCTAGGTTAGTACTCTCATGGTGTGAAAACCTTCCCTCATATTATGTGTGTATGCCATGAATTTATTTTGATTGTACTTCTGTGGAATATCTATTTGCTTGTGTTGTGGGATAGAAATGGCCTATTGGCAATGAATGAAGGTATTGCTAATGATGTCGGAAGCCCTTGAGACTTGTATTGCATAAAACTGGTGAAAAGACCCTTTTACTTTATTTACTGCACTTTCTAGCCTCATATACATTAATCAACTCGAGGTACCATTCTGTGTTCCCTAATAGCTTAGTTGAGCTACATTTTACTTTTGATTCACATTATAGATGAGCTCAAGGTATCATACCGGGAGACCCACTAATACAGATATTTGGGTTATAGGTAAGCTCGATGTGCCATACCGAGTGGCCTATGGATGATCATATCCAGGTTATTAGCTTGCGGATAAGCTTAAGGTATCATTCCAGACAACTTGATATTTCATCAGGGCTTATGATATGTACCTATTTTGGAGATTGATATTGTGGTTTTGTATGAATTGTCGTTGGATGTGTTGGTTGTTAGGTTGGTGTGTATTCATGTTGGTGTTGGATTCTTACCTGTTCTCTTTTTTTTTAGCTTATTTTGCCTTAGCTTTCCCTTGCTATGTAAGTTCATCATGCTTCTTATCTATATTTGATCTTTCTCAGCTTGGTCGGCCTATGATGCCTATTGGGTACCCTGTGTTTGTACTCATACTGCACTTCTGCATCTTTTCTAATGCAACTCCCAATTTGAGCCACCCTCAGGAGTGACAGTTTGGATCTCCCATGGCCATCCCAGACTTGGATTATGGTGAGCTTCTGGCATTAGATACTTGTTCTTGTCGTCCTTTTGTACTAACTTTCATTTTATATTTCAGATAAGTCAGTTCTATGTATATATTTACCCCTTTCTCTTTATAACAGCTCTTATATAAGTGACACCAGGTCTTGGGGTATATATATATATATGTGTGTGTATGTGTATGTATGTATATGGCCCTTCTTTCTATGTATTTTTCGTGTCTTTTCCTCTTTAATATTGATGTTCTATATTTTTTGTCTTATGCAAGAGAGTATTCTTGGGTTGGGCTTGTCCACTAGGTAGGTTGTAGTTGACGCCATCATGGCCTGACTTCAGGTCGTGACAGAGTGGTATCAGAGCTTTACGTTCGCCAATCTCACAAAAATAGGAACAAGTGTCTAGTAGGGTCTCGCGTATTGGTACGATGACGTCCATAACAAATCATCAAGAGGCTATGGGACTTTCTTAGGAATACTTCACTGTTTCTTGTTTCTTATCGTGGGTTAGTAATTGTACCAATATCTAAAGTCCATTTGTTTCACTCTTTCTCATATGGCTGAGACGAGATTGACTGCAGACAGGCATGGACCTCATGATGGAACCCTAGCAAGGAGTAGAGTTAGAGGTTGACATAGAGGGTGAGACAGGCACACCAGCTCCAGAGCTCGGGAGAGAGGTTTAGCATGTTCACCATCTGCCAAGGGGTGTGGAGCGAGCCCAGCCTCTACCAAGATTTGTCGCCACGTCAGTACTTCTAGATACTTTGGACAGGATCCTCAACTTCATGGAGGGTATGTCTCAGATAGGTACTATGCGTAGCACTTCACCCGAACTGCACATTAGAGATGAGGCTAGAACTTCAGCCCAAGTAGTGGCACAACGTGGTCAGGCTCCACAAGCACATCACGCAGCTGCAACTCCTCGCACAATAGTTTAGCCTATTCCTACTGTTGCTCCACCCTTGGTTCCTAGGCCAGCTATGATACCTGAGGTGCAAAAGATGCTAGGGTGGTTAATCGAATTAAGTTCTCCCAGTTTAACTGGTGCTGCGGGTAAGGATGCCCATGCGTTCTTAGGTAGTTTCCAAGAGAGGTGACATAACCACCGGTTGGTAGAGTCCCAAGGGATTGATTACACGACTTACTAACTGGAGTGGCCGGCAAAGAAGCGGTGGAGTTCATATTTAGATTGCCAACCAGCCGGGTCACTATTGATGACATTGTCCCAGTTCTCATATGGTTTCTTAGAGAAATATGTACCTCATACCCTGAAAGAATTATTGCAAGATAAGTTCTCAAATCTGACTCAGGTTTCACTTACAGTTGTAGAGTATGAGGCATGGTTCCATGAGTTGGTGAGAAATCCTTCTATGCTTATGCCGACATAGAAGAAAAGAATTCGCTAGTTTGTTAGAGCACTATCATTTCTATTTAGATTGGCGAAAGATTAGATGGCGGCAAAGGGTTGTTCTTTTTTGTAGATGGTTGATCATGCCCACACCATTGAGGGGATACGTCGTGAGGCCTATGGAGGTAGCGACAAGAGGCCCCATCATCAGGGTGGTTAAAGTGAGTCATAGTCTCGTGGTAGAGGATTTCAAGGCCGAGGGTATTCAGAGTAGTATCAGCCTATTAGGACGGTTCAGGTAGCTCTATAGCTTAGAGATGGGGGCACGACATGTGCCTGCGGTAAGATAGTTCAGACTTATCGGGGATCACATTTGGGGTATTCAGTCCGTTGTGGCAAATCAAGTTCAACTGAGCCACTTAAGAGGGGAATTTATGGTAGAGGTTGCTATGAGTATGGTGTGGTGGGTCTCTTTGCTAGAGAGTGTACTACGATCAACCAATGTAGGAGGTTTGTCAGTCATGTCTCCGTGGCCAGCAAGATCAAAAAGTTTAGAAAGGTCATTAGGGTCAGGCCCCCAGGGCTCTGGTTCAGGGTACTAGGGGTGGTCGCTAGTGTGTTAGAGGTGGTCCACAGGAAGATAGATAAGGTAATCGAGGTAGATGTGGTCATACGTATCCTTTTCCATGGAGACTAAAGGCGTAACCTCAGTTGTTATCATAGGTACTATCTCAATCACCCATCAGCAAACCTATGCTTTATTTGATATGAGGTCTACCTTTTCATATGTGTCTGCTTATTATGATATGTGGTCTGGTTTGTCTTGTGAGCCTATATATGTGCCTATGCGTGTCGCTACCCCCGTAGGTTATTCTCTTGTATAGAATCGAGTCTATAGAGCTTGGGTGGTGATAATCTAGGGGTATGATACATGGGCCGGCCTTATTGTGTTAGACATGGTAGACTTTGATGTGATTCTAGGAATGGATTGGTTGTCTCCCTATAATACTCTCTTGGATTGCTTCTCCAATACTGCGACTTTGTGAATACTTGATATTTCTCCTCTTGTATGATAAGGGGGTGATCTCTTTTCTAACGGTGCGGCGATTAGTAGAGAAGGGTGCTTATCTTACCTTGCTTCTGTTCGTGAAACTAGTGCTGACACTTCTTCTCATGAGTCTGTTATTATGGTTAAAGAGTTTGCTGATGTATTTCTGACCAATCTACTTGGTCTTGTTCCTGACCGTGATATTGATTTTGGGATTGATGTTGAGCCGGGTATATAGCCTATTTCAATTCCGCCTTATCAAATGGCTTCAAATAATTTGAGAAATCTTATGGAGCAGCTCCATGACCTCTTATGAAAGGGATTAATCATACATATATTATATCCTTGGGGTGCTCCTTTCATGTTCCTGAATGGTACCTTGCGTATGTAGATTGACTACATAAAGCTCAACAAGGTGACAATCACGCACAAGTATCTCATGTCGTGTATGAATGAGTTATTCAACCAACTTTAGGGTGCAACAATTTTCTCTAGGATTGACTTGAGATCGGGCTACCAACAACTGAGGATTAGGGAAGCAAAAATTCCTAAAATCGCCTTCAGGACTCGGTTTAGCCATTATGAGTTCTTAGTTGTGTCTTTTGGGTTGACGAATGCTCAGAAGCATTTATGGAGTTGATGAACCATGTGTTCATGCCTTATTTGGACTCATTTGTCATAGTTTTCATCGATGACATCTTGGACTACTCTGGAAATAGGGAGCAGCATGAGGAGCAATTTTAGGATTGTAGTTCAGAACTTGAGAGACCCCCGGCTGTATGCAAAATTCAGTAAATGTGAGTTTTGGCTTAATTTAATGGCACTGTTGGGGCACATAGTGCCCAAGAATTGCATTATAATGGATACGGCAAAGATTTAGACATTTTGTGATTGGGCCAGGCCTACTACTCCTACTGAGGTTCATTGTTTCGTCGGGTTTGTAGGCTATGACACGTGGTTTGTGGAGGTTATTTTTTTATATTGCAGCGCCCTTAACTAGATTGACTTAGAAGGATGTCCCCTTCCAGTGGTCGGATGAGTGTGAGGCGACCTTTCTGAAGCTCAACGTCTTGTTGACTTCAGCGCTGCCCTATTAGTTCATCGTGCTTCTTATTTATATTTGTTCTTTCTGACTTGGTCGGCCTATGATGCCTACTGGGTACTCCGTTTATGGTACTCATACAACACTTTTGCATCTTTTCTGGTGCAACACCTAGTTCGAGCCACCCTCAGTAGTGAGCATTTGGATCTCCCGTGGTTGTCCTAGACTTGGATTGTGGGGAGCTCTGAGCGTTCAGAGACTTGTTGATGTCCTCCTTTTGTATTGACTTTCATTTTGTTTTTTTGATTAGGAAGGTCTCTGTATATATTTATGACTTTCTGTTTGTAGCAACTTCAGTATAGGTAACACATGGTCCCGGGCATTGGCAACTTGTGTTAGATCATCTTTTTGTCTTTTTTTTGTCCTCATTTGTATATTTTGTATCGTATTACACACACACACACATATATATATATATATAGCCCTTCTTTCTATATATTATTCCTATCTTTTCCGCTTAATTATTCATGTTCTATATATTTTGTGTCTTATGCATCAGAGTGTTCTTGGGTTTGGTTTGTCCACTAGGTGGGTTGTGGTGGACACCATCATGGCCCGACTTCCGGTTGTGACAATTTTCCTTTTTAATTAGTAAATGTTAAACAATTCACATTTCAAATTTTGTATTGATTTGTATTAGATTTATTTAGTAACAAACAATTCTCTCTAAATTATTTGTAAGCTAATTTATTTATATAAATATACTAGTACAAATATAAAACATAAAATCAAGAAAATAAACAAAATAATCAAATTGATTTGAGGGATATTTTTGTCTTTACATTGACTTATCCAATGGTATTAAATCCTATTTATTACTAATACCTCCTAATGGAAGGTATTAGTAATGCATCCTATAATACCATATATGGTATAACTAATCCACGAATTCGTTATATATAGTCTCCAATTCCTATGAAACATAGTACTAAATAATACCATACATAATACATAGATTATTTCTCCTAGTACTTCCTACCAAACAACTGCTAAATTACAATCATATGGCATAAACACATAAATGACATGGAGGTCATTACTACATCAACTACAAAAGGACTTTCATCCGGGAAAGCTAAAGTGAAGAAGTACCTGAAGTCTCAAACAAGCCAGGAAACTATTCCCGCATATCATGCTCGGCCTCCCACAGAGGCTCCTCAACTAGATGATGCATCCAATAGACATTAACCACAATAGTGGCTCTCAGACGCAACCATTGAACATCTATGGATGGAGTGGATACTAGCTCCTTCACGAAGGTCGAATGGTACTCAATTTCTACTGCATTATACGGAAGCACATGGGACTCATCATGAACATATCGCTGCAACATCGAAACGTGAAAGACTTAATGGATATAAAAAATACTGGTGGTAGAGAGATCTCATAAGCAACCTCGCAAACTCTCTAAGGATCTCAGAAAGCCCAATATACCTGGGGTTAAGGTTTCCCTTGCTCCTAGATGTCATCTCACCCTTCATGCGGAACACACAGAGGAAGACTCTAGCTAACACTGCTAACCTCAAAAAGCCACCACCTATGATAAACATAACTTTTTTTCCTGCTATGAGCTGTCCAAAGATTGTCCTGAATCACCCTCCCCTAGTCCAAAACCTCTTAACTCAAGTCTGTAACACACTGTCTAGGATTTGTATACTCAAACTGACCAACTAGAGAGAGACAACGCTTATCATATAAAGCCACAAATTGGGCCAACTGAAAGCTAGAGTAGTAGTTGTTGTTTTATATAAAGTCTGGGACAGGTAAGAATTGGTCCCATTGACAACTAAACTCAAACATACAAGCCTGCTACATATCCTTAAGAACATTGATAGTGCACTCTAACTGACCATCATTTTTTTGTGGAAAAATGTGTTAGTGTCAACGTGAGAGCCCAACTCCTCCCAAAATGTCCTCTAAAAGCTATAACTGAACTAAGCACCCTGGTTTGATATAATAGAGATGAGCTCACCAAGGAGACGAACCACCTCTAAAGTGTAGATACAGGCTAACCTCTTAGCGCCAAATGAAGACTGAATAGAAAGGAACTATGATGACTTGGTCAATCAAATAAAGATGATCCAAATGATGTCAACACCCCTAGAAGTCATAGGCAAATCGACCAAAAAGTTCATAGTGATGCGATCCAACTTCAACTCGGGAATGCCTAATCTATGAAACTCACCACTAGGTCTAAAGCATGCATAGTGTTCTTCTTTGTGAGTGAGAGTGTTGCATTGATTCTAAAACTTTAAATGATTTAACCATTGTGTGTGAAGATGGAATCATTATTTGTGTGAGGGCATTTGATTTTCTTTGTTGAGCTTGAACTTGCATTTGAAACAAGTATAGTGAGCTAGATTCTTTGATAATGCTGTGTCACAACTGTAGTCTTTGAGTACACAATTGATCCTTGCATGAGTAAGTTGAGTCTTGTGTGTGCATTCATGATTGAGTCTTGTGTAACACTGTTTGAGACATTCTTTTGAAGTGCTGAAGTTGAGTTTTACTTGAGGACAAGAAAAAGTTTAAGTTGGGGGTGTTGATGAGTCCACAATTTGAACTCATTTAGGGCGTTATTTTGATAGATTTAGTGTCCTCAAATGCATATTTTGTCTCAATGATTGATGTAAATCCTTTAGTTTCAAGTAATTGGAGTTTGAGAAAAAGCATGGACACTACTTGGAAAAAAGGAACAAGACGACTGAAAAGACGAAGAAAAGAAGGCCTGAGGATCGCCTAATGCATTAGGCGAGTCACCGAATGACCTTAACCTCACCCAAAGTTCCAGTGTGCTGAGCCCTGAAGGAAAATATCAAGTTGGCGATGAAAGGGAGAAATCGGCGCGTCGCCAAACAGATCCGCGAAGCAATACCATATCGCCCAATGATTCAAAACCCAAAGATGGTGAAGGCAAGAGCTGAAAGACGACGAACCAGACCAAAGGGTGGATCGCCGAGTGCATTGGCGATCCTGAGTAACTGCGCCGAGTGGTCCTTTGCAGCACAAATTTTCAAACACTATAAATACTTGTTTGAATTGTTAGTTTAGTATCAATCTAGAATCTAAGTTTTACAATTCAGAAACCATTTTGGAGAATATTTCAGTTTTAGTTTTTTGAGTTTTTAGGAGACATTATTCTTGAGCTTAAAGGTTTTGAAGGTTTTCAACTCCAAGAAATTGGAAGTGCGCATCAAAGAATATTCATCTTAGACGTGTTTAAAGACATTATTTATCGTACCCATTTGATGGAAACTCTTTTTGTGATCGATTTCTATCTCTTTATCATGTCTATCGGAAACCCCAATTCTTGGGGTGTGATTTGTGAATATGGGTTAAATTTACTGTTGGGTATTGCTCATTGATAGTCTATTTGCTGTTTAAATGTGATTTTGTTTAGTAGTTGCGTTTGAACTTAATGGAATTGTTGTTGCAAATACGATTTCATCTTCGTGTTTTTGTCTTGCTCGAGAGAGAGGTTTTAAAACCAAGACTACTAAATCGATAACCTGTGGTTATTGGTTCGTCGTTGGTTCAGCTCGAGAGAGTGAATCCTAGGCCTTATCCCACAAATTCAGTTCGAGAGAGTGAATGGGCTAAGGCAAAGGTTGTGCTTAAATGCTGCAACTCGGTGTTCGAGAGAAATCGAGTTGATTCGGGGTAAGTTTCTCGAAAGAGAATTTACCCCCACTAAAGTCTAGCCTGGTTACAAATGTTCAGCGATTTACTATCAATAGCATTTACCTAATTGTTTATTTCATCCCGTATTCCTATCACATCCCAAGAATCCCATCTCTGTAATTCGCAACTTCATTTTGTTGTTTTTGTTCACTAGTTGAATACAAAACCCCTCACTGATAATTGACATTTGTGTCCCCTTTAGTTTTAGTATGTTTTTATTCGTTAATATTTATAGCTATGATTGATTAGAACATAATTTTACTTTTCTATTTGATTCTCGACTACTAATCACTCCCTTGGGACTCGACCCCTACCCATTTGGTTGGATTATATTACTACACGCATCGTTGACACTTGATTTGGAAGTTGTGTCTTTGATTACGTTAAATATCCAAAAGACCCTGAGAGGCCGTACCCAAGCCACTTAGAATACATAAACAATATAATATAATCTAACGATTTTGAAACACAGTTTATATCATAAAAAGAGTTTTGTGAAAACGAAGTAGAAGTCTACATAGTCTCAAAAGAAATCTATTACATCAAGAGTGATCGGGACGTAACCCGTACATCTCAATCTTTAAAAATATAAAGACAATAAGCAATAATGGTTTGGTCCCTAGAACATGAGGAGTCACCAATCTTCGATATCTACTAAGTGATCCCTAGGCACGAAGATATGGAATAGGAGTGTCGGACCCTACATTAGTGAAACAATTGTGCAAGAGTATGCGTTAGTAAAAAAATGTACCAAGTATGATAAAAATGTATAAAATTTATGAAATCATACTGAAAAGACTTTTCATGATACACAAATACCAAGTCAAAACATAAGATAAGAGGGTTAGAAACATAAATCACAATCATAGTCAATGCAAGTAAAATCATATGTGAACATATGAGAAATACTTATTAAAATAACCTTAGTTCATTATTATTGTGGGAAGTAGCCTCAACAGACAGAGAGACCATGTGAAAATAACATAGAATTCGATGTACTCCTCTCACACGGAAAAAGAGAGTGTCCAATTTGCCATGGTAGAACCATGAACTTCTAGCTTACGTGGATCAACTTGCTAATGTCTATCTTAAAACCATCATCATATAGGTGTACATAGGTATGGGATAAAAAGATTTCTACTTGAAACCCAAGCTCTAGCTATGGAAGAGGTTCCATCGCAATATCCTCTCACTGCTAAGCATAAATCCCAAGGAATAGTTATTAATCTTAACTTCTCTTATCTTTATAAGATATGGGTAGCCACCGCTTGTCTTATCATAGGATAGCTCCTTAGACCATGCGTGAGAAAACATTTCGCCATCCATTATCTTTCATAATAGCTTTAAGGCCCTTATACATTCACTTTATGCTAGAAATGCCCTACTACTAATGGAAATAATTTTGAAAGCGTAATCTATTTTCACGACAGGAGCCTACATCCTGGACTTGGCCGGCACTCAAGAACCATTATTGTCCCCAAGTGAACCCTCATCCTGGCTGACTACAAGTGGAAGACTAACTTGAGCATACATAAGCCTCAAATTGAAAGAAACATTTAAAAATAGTTTGTTGAATCTCAAAACTGAATTGAATATACTGAGTATGAAACATAAGTTTTAAATAAAGTATCTGAAACTGAAAAACTCTCCAAAACTATCTATCTATGAATCCTCTACTAATAAGAAAGGATGCCGGGACAAGACCCACGACACCTTAATACTACTATCTAAAAATTAACTATGAAGCCCTGTGGAATAAAAGGAAGCTCACCAACGCTAACTGGAGTGTAGAGTGATCTGAACGAAGCGCGTGTTGATAATCATGAACACCTATATATATGCATCATAAAAGGATGTAGGTCGAATGACATCATACATGGAGTGTACGAGTATGTAATATGGCTGAGTAAACAAATAACTTAACTTAATAACTAAAAGTAACTCAACTGAATCAATATATGAACATGAAGTGAAATCCTTTTAAGATTAACAATAAAATATACAATGAAAGCAACATGAAAATAATATAATTTACTTGTGAGGAGTTTTCTCTAGCCGACAACCATTACTATGAGCCTAGCAAAGATACAACGTCCCGCCGCACGTTGCAAGGGCCCATCCTATACCTTGCCGGGGGTATATGATGATATCGTGACTATGGATTCATCTAATTAGCCTTCTCTGAGGCAGTGAAGAGTCGCATGATGAATCAATGCTATCATATCATACGCTGGCTACGTAGTTCCATGGGACTTCCAAATCATAAAAGATTCTAAGCTAACTCGAAGCTTGATTCTACTCCCAAAATAATTAATTTTAAATTTGTACTAAATTCACCTATTACAAAGAATGGGCTTCTTACATTACTTTAAATACTTATCAAAACATGAGACCTGTTTATCTTCTTGAAAACATGCACTTATGAACTTATTTTTCAAGTCCAATAATTTACGCAGGTACATATGTATATGTATATATATGAATAAAATAACTTTAGAAACTCTTAAGTCTTTATGAAATATAACCTTTAAACTTTTTCTCAAAACTCATCTTTACTTCCTCAAAAACTTAGTTTAAAACTCAAGTGTTGGCTTTGAAAAACTTCTCAAGATTTATAACTCAAAATAGTGTTCATGCTTAACTATAGACATGAATAAATCAACTCAAGGATCTCAATAAAAATATAGAAATTCAATACTAAGGAATAGAATTTCGAAAGAATCGGGTATTCAAGAACTCAAAATCAACTTAGCATAAGAATACTCAAATCTAGGGAAAGAATCCTAAAGTACTCTTTTATTGATCTGAAAGTAGATGTAGTGTGTGAGGACGAACTAGTACAATACTATAATAGGCTTACATACCTCGAAGAACAAGATTCTTGAAGAATCTCAAAGAATCTTGAAGATGAACTTGATTAGAAGCCTTGAAACCCTAGGTCGAAGACAAATGATCAAGAAAACCTTTTTTGAGATTTTTGAATTAGTTTCTTGAAATCTCTATGGCAAAGAATTATGATTTTCATTAGTGATTCAAAATTCTATGGAGGAATTTGAGTCTAAAAGAATGTAATTCTTCGAGAAAGACTTACCTTGAAGAAGAATCTTGAAAAAGATTGAAAGAATATTGAATGGAGTCTTCTACTTTGATTTTTCCTTAGGTTTTCCCTTGGGTTTGAGAGTGAAGAGAATGATGGATTAAAAGATGAAAATATTATTGTTTTGATCCTTTTATTAGTCAAGAAATTCGTTTAGAGTTTTTTTTGGAGGTAAAAAGACAAAAACGACCCTTTTTAATATGTTCTTGTCGGCTAATTTGTCATTGCACTGTATCAGTTACTGAAATGGTCACATATTTTTACTCAGAAATGGAATTGATGCGAAATTGGTGGCATTCAAAAGTAGATTCAAATACCTTTAATTTGATAGGTTATGTGCCATTTAATTCTTTATATTCTAATAGATATGGTCGTTTGAAGTTGACACAAGTAGAATCTTACATCAAAACTTACAAGAACTTCGGAATGACTTGAATGAACTCTCTTCTAAAACCCTAAGCATATTTGGAATTATGAAAACTGACCCAAATCAATTTGTCAACATAAAATTACCAAAATTCGTTTTAAGCTGATTGGGTACAGAAAATACTAAATACCCTTCATATTTTCGGGTAACTTTCCTTATTTGGGAAGCCCGACTTCAAATGGGCATATCTCCCTCATAGGAGCTCGAAAATTAGCAAGCTCGGTGGCCTTTGAAAAAGGATTCCAAGAGCTTTCATTTGATATATTATGGATCTCCTAACTCATCATGTGCTAAAAGTTATGGTCGTTTGAAATTGACCCAAAACTTAAAAGAACCTAGGAATAACTTGAAGGAATTCTCTTTAGTTCTTTTTGGAACTCAAGGTCCTACATCTAGCGTCCTTAACACTTAAGAAAATTTAAATTTCTCGGTAAAATCTTGCTCTCAAAGTAGAATGGTTTGAGTCTTAGCTCAAATTTTTTCTAGGGTGTTACATTATCTCTCCCTTGGGATCATTCGTCCTCGAATGATGGCTGGACTGGGCATGGAACGGGGTAATTCTCACTATCTCCTTTGACTAATGAAATTGCCTACTAACACAGGCTGGAATGATTCGTACCAAGAGTTGGGACCTTTCTATAGCACCTAAATCAAGAACGATGCTATTGTGACATAGTCACACTCTTTGTGAAGTTACCTTATCTAAAACAAAGGAAATCTGGGCATGAAGTAAGAATAGGAATACCATGCCTGGGTTACTATGACTGTTAAATGTGAAGCTCAGCAACACTCCTCAACTACGCTCCTCTTTCCTTATACCATACCTCATTGGCTGCAACTCATAGTTCCCTCAAGGGTACATTACTTCTCTTATCAAGGCCTGAGTCTAACGACACACTCTTACTATATTCACGCTTAACCCAAATCCTAAGGTTCAGGTTCTATACCTCTCTATAGGGAGTCTCAACCTAAGAACATTACACTTTACCACTTCATTTAATCAACATTGGGCTCATATCATGAACTACCTCATGTTTAACAACACCACATTCAAGCTTAGTGTTCTAACAACTCCATGGACTCTTACTAACCAACTCCCTAAGAAGTTCTCATTCTCTCATCAACCCTGCCATACCAACTAGGATTTCCTGCATTACTACTCGAAACAAACTAGGGCTCTCATTTAACTATTTGTCATAGTAAAACCTACTCATCTTCCTCTTTCTCCTCATTTAAAACCATAGATGGAATTATCAAACCATCATTATCACGATGAGAACAATAATCTTATCCTTCTAACATCACTCCACTACTAAAAGAACTTTTGAAAAGATCCCTCCCATACTCATTTAAGCTCATTATTATCTTATTCTCAACACTTGCTTTAATTTCAAATCTTATCATCTCCCCCTTATGTCTAAATCTGACACTTGAAAGCT
This sequence comes from Solanum bukasovii, assembly GCA_029582585.1. Classification (NCBI taxonomy): domain Eukaryota; kingdom Viridiplantae; phylum Streptophyta; class Magnoliopsida; order Solanales; family Solanaceae; genus Solanum; species Solanum bukasovii. The sequence continues at coordinate 41,245 of JAJOOI010011474.1, forward strand.
ACAGACCTATTCCATCATCTCTAAACTGGTCTACATCCCCTTTTATGAACTTAAGTACTATTTTCCCACTTATTATACCTCATTACTTAATAAGTTCTATGACCTTCTGAACATCACGACCCTCTCAAACAAATTATAAGCCTTGCTTAGATCTATCACTTCATGAATATTATGTTCTTTAATTCAGCACATGAGGTTAGTCTCCTCTAACACGATGGTACATCGACATCAACTCTATTTTGGTTAAAATATACTCTATCTCATCATGAGTAGTAAATATTCATGTTCCTTCTATCGAGAACTCTCGTTAACATTATTATTCCTTATTCCACTCATAAAGGATCTCATCACTTATAACTGACTGGGTGCATGATTGCAATAACATATTCTTCCCCATCACTATCTCTTTACTTTGATTACTCAACCTCTACATACTTTCCTCTAACCCTGGGCACTTTCACTACTACTGCTCATAATTTCCTAACCCATGCTACCTTTTTGGATGAGAATACTACCAAAGCTCTAACATACTCTCTTATAAGGATCTCAGCTAAAACTGGTTTAGAGATGAGAGTATAACTCACTTTTAACTAATTGAACGCACGATTCATATGAACATGAGTGCATTCCTTTGAAACTCAACACTTAACTCAGTCATGGGCTTCTCTCAAGCCCCTCTGGAGTCACATGACTTCCTCAAGATTTTTCTAAGAGCAACTCATTGATAAGAACTGACTTTGCTTTTCAACCACCTCTAGTATAAGGGGTAGGCGAATGGATATGAGAACACACGAGTTAGAATAAATCTCTATGACATAACTCTATTGCATGATTTAGAATATGATAGAAGGGAAACTTTTCTAAAATGTCTATAGTCCCTCATTTATAGAAGTGGGGCCCTCGCAACCATAAATAAGATCCTACTGAAACGGCTTCATAGACACCATAGGATACTTGAACTCTATGCTCTGATATCAAATTTGTCACGACCCGAACCTACACCCTAGACGTGGCCGACACTCAAAAACCATTGTTGGTCCCCGAGCGAATCATCATCCTGGCTGACTACAAGTGGAAGACTAACTAGAGCATACATAAGCATCAAATTGAAAGATACATTTAAAAATAGTTTATTGAATCTCGAAAATGAATTGAATATACTGAGTATGGAATATAAGTTTTAAATAAAATATCTGAAACTAAAAGACTCTCCAAAACTGTCTATCTATGAAGCCTCTACTATTAAGAAAGGATGTCGGGACAAGACCCATGACACCTAAAAACTACTAACTAGAAAGTAACTGTGAAGTCCTCTTGAATACAAGAAGGCTCACAAATGCTAACCGGAGTAGAGTGATCTTAACAAGCACCTGTTGATAATTGTGTACACCTATATCTGCATCATAAAAGTATGTAGGTTAAATGACATCAGTACATGGAATGTACGAGTCTGTAATATGGCTGAGTAAACAAATAATTGAACTGAATGACCGAAAGAAACTTAACTGAATCAATACAGGAATATGAAGTGAAAACCATTTAAGCTTTAAAATAAAATATACAATGAAAGCAACATGAAAATAATATACTTTACCTGTAGGGAGTTTCTCTAACTGATAACCATTACTATGAGTTTAGCAATGATACAATGTCCCACCGCACGTTGCAAGGGCCCATCCTATACCTTTTCGGGGGTATGGGATGATATCGTGACTATGGATCCATTTATTTGGGCATCTTAGAGGCAGTGAGGAGTCGCATGAAAAATCAATTCTAGCCTATCCTATGCTGGCTACGTAGTTCTATGGGACTTTTATCCTATCCTATGTTGGCTACGTAGTTCGATGAAAGCATGCACTTATGAACTTATCTTTCAAGTCCAATAATTAACATAGGTACATATGTTAATGTATATAAATGAATAAAATAACATTAGAAACTCTCAAATCTTTATGAAATAGAACCTTTAAACTTTTTCTCAAAACTCATCTTTACTTCCTCAAAAACTGAATTTAACACTCAGGTGTTGGCTTTGAAAAACTTCTCAAGATTTATAACTCAAAATAGGGTTAATGCTGAATTATAGACATGACCAAATCAATTCAAGGATCTCAATAACAATATAGAAACTCAATACTTAGGAATAGGGTTTCAAAAGAATCAGGAATTCAAGAACTCAAAATCAACTTAGCTAAAACATACTCAAATCTAGGGAAAGAATCCTAAATTAATCTATTATTGATCTGAAAGTAGATAGAGGGCATGAGGACGAACTAGTCAAACACTGTGATAGTCTTACATACCTGGAACAATAATATTCTTGAAAAATCTTGAAGAATCTTGAAAAAGAACTTGATCAGAAGCCTTGAAAACCTAGCTTGAAGGTAAACGATCAAGAAAACCTTTTTTGATATTCTTGAATTAGTTTCTTGAAATCTTTATGGCCAAAAATTATGATTTTCTTTAGTGAATAATATTGATATGGAGTAATTTTAGTTGAAAAGACTGAAACTTTTGGAGAAAGACTTACCTTTAAAAAGAATCTTGAAAAAGATCGAAAGAATATTGAATGAAGTCTTCTACTTTGATTTTTCCTTAGGGTTTTGCCCTAGGGTTTGAGAGAGAAGAGAATGACGGATTAAAAGATTAAAATCTGATTGTTTTGAGACTTTTATTAGTCAAGAAATCCGTTTAGGATTTTTTTGGAGGTAAAAAGACAAAAGTGACCATTTTTAATGTTTTCCCGTCGGCTAATTCGTCACTGCACTATATTAGTTATTAAAATGGTCATAACATTTTACTCAGAAATTGGATTGACGCGAAATTTATGGCGTTGGAAAGTAGATTCAAATACTTTTAATTTGATAGGTTATGGGCCACGTAACTCTTTATATTCTAAGAGATATGGTCGTTTGAAGTTAACCCAAGTGATATCTTACATCAAAAATTTAAAAGAACTTCGGAATGACTTGAATGAACTCTCTTCTAAAACCCTAAGAATATTTGGAATTATGAAAACTGACCCAAATCAATTTATCAACAAAATATTACAAAAATTCGTTTTTAAGCTGAATGGGCAAGGAAAAGACCAAATACACTTCATATTTTTGGGTAACTTTTCTTATTTGGACAGCCCGACTTCAAACGGGTATGTCTTCCTCATACGATCTCAAAAATTAGCAAACTTGGTGGCGCTGGAAAGATGATTCCAAGAGCTTTCATTTGATATCTTATGGGTCTCCTAAGTCATCGTGTGATAAAAGTTATGGTCGTTTGAAGTTGACTCATAACTTAAAAGAACCTAGGAATGACTTGAAGGAATTCTCTTTAGTTCATTTTGGAACTCAACGATCTGCATTTAGAGACCTTAACACTTAAAGAAAATTAAATTCCTCGGTAAAAACTTACTCTTAACGAAGAATGATTCGAGTCTTAGCTCAAATTGTTTCTTGGGTTTTACATCTATGATCATTGATGGCATATCCGTATACAATACTAATCAAGACCTAATGTGAAAAAATAGCCCAAAAAACAGCGAGGGCAAATCTAGATGTCGTTCATGTCATGTGGTGAAGATTCATTAAACATATAAATACCTTCATTTATAAGCTTTCTTGAGTCATAATCATTACTATAATAAAAAGATGCATAACTTCATAAAATCATCTTTCATAGTTCAAGACCCGCATTACATCATCATAACTTAGTAAACATGGATTATGCATGGGTTCACATGGATTCTTCATAAAAGCATACAATTACTTCAATTCATGAATTAAAGGTCATAAAACAATCAATTGCATCAGCATTGAAACGAGCCCATGACATGGAAGAAAATCCTAATTTCAATAGAAGATTTCTAACTTTGTAAATTGGAGAACTTAGGAAATATATGGAGGAAAGAGCTCCATAGATGAAAACTATCATACCTTGATGCCAAAATCTTGAATTCAATGGAGGATTAGGAGACTTGATCTTGAAACACTAACTTGACTTCTTCTTCTTCCTTAGAGGGAGAAATATTTGAGAAGAGGACTTGTTCAACTTTAGGGAATTTAGGAGAATGAATTGAATTGGGTGATTTGAGGGTTAAAATCATTATATTGGGCTTTGGGTAAATGGTAACACGACATAGTATTGGGTTAGAATAATTAGGAAAAGCCCCAAAAACCCCTTAAAAATAACTTCCAGACCTCACTAACGGCTAGACCTACGGTCAGTTTGTCACACCACGGACTATCCTGGTCAGCCTTGGGTGGATCAGAGTCTTCCCATTTTTTATCGCCATCGATGAACCCCATGTACAATACATGGGTCCACCAACGGGCCCTAGATCCCACCCTCGATTTTAAATTTTTATATTAAAATCTCACTAAGTCTTGGACTCACCTACAAGACCTACCTATGGCTTGTGTTTTTGACAATGGACCGTCCTTGTGAACATTATGAAAATACTAAAACCTTGAGATTTTGGAAGAACTTGGACTGGCCAACCACGGGCCTACCTACGGACAATAGGTCAGACCATAGGTCGTTGGTGGCTTCGTTGGTACTGGCACTAGATCCAAGAAACCTATAATTTTTCATATTTTTGTATTTGAGGTGTTCCAACCCCAAGGTCCATTATAATTGATGGGGGATCACATTTTTCCAACCGCCAATTAGCATAACTTCTATCAAAGTATGGATTCAAGCACAAAAGGTAAATACCATACCATCCACAATCTAGCTAACAAGTTGAGGTGTCAAATCGAGAGATAAAGAACATCTTAGCTAAAATGGTAAATATCCATCGCAATGATTGGTCAAGAAAGCTTGATGACGAATTTTGGGCCTATCGCACGACATTCAAGTATCTTATTGGTATGTCTCAATACAAGTTAGTATTTCAAAAGGCTTGTCATCTTTCGGCTGAGTTAGAGCACAAAGCCTTATGGCCATTGAAGAGGATAAAAATTTAATTGGGAGGTGGATTTCAAGAATCGTGTGCACCAAATCCTTGAGTTGGATGAATATTTGTTACAAGCAAACGAAAGTTTTACCATCTACAAAGAAAAACTAAAATGGTGGCAGGATGCAAATGTCTTGCCTCAAGAATTTAGAGTGGGTGAGCTAGTCCTACTTTTTAATTCAAGGTTGAAACTCTTTCGAGGAAGCTTAAGTCAAAGTGGACTGGTAAGTACACAATCACGAAGGTGTATGGAAATGGAGTAAATAAAATTAAAGATGCATAGGGGGTGAAATTCAATGTCAGCGGCCAAAGGTTGAAGGTATACTTTGTGGAAGGTTGTGATGTGAGAGTTTTTGAGGTGATATACTTAGATGATTCATGAGTGCATACCAACGTTTTTCCGCAACGTTAAATCAGGTTCTTCTTGGGAGGCATCCTAAGTGTTAGTAGTTTTCAAAAATATGGGTGTCTCTATGCAGGATTTGACCAATGATTGTCAATTGTGAGGGGCATTTGGCGATGTGTTGAAGAACCTACGTGAAGCTCCAGTGAGCTCTCCCAATAGGCCGCTCAACTTCAGATAAACACTATCCAATTCAACGGACTGTTGTGAGAGTTTTTGAGGTGATATACTTGGATGATTCATGAGAGCATATCAGCGTTTTGCCGTAACATTAAATCAGGTTCTTCTTGGGAGGCAACCTAAGTGTTAGTAGTTTTCAATAATTGGGTGTGTATATGCAGGATTTGACCAATGATTGTCAATTGTGAGGTGCATTTGGCGATGTGCTGAAGCACCTACGTGAAGCTCCAGCGAGCTCGCCCAATGGGCAGCTCAACTTTAGGTAAACACTATCCAATTCAACGGACTGTACCCCAAACTAGGTGATACACTGATGTGATTGGACGGACCCAACTCAATTCGCCTAATTATGGGCACCATTAGGGGATACACTAAAAAATTTGGCGATGAACATAGATTTTTGGAGATTCACCTATAAACTTTAGGCGGTCATGCTGCAGCCCGACGAATTGGAATCAAAATTCCCCTAAGCTAAAGGCAAAGTTGGGGATAGACCTTATGTGGTGATCTACTGAATGATTGTGAGATCTCAAATCTCAATCATTCAGGGAGTTCCTCCATTTACGCTTGATTATATCGTTTCTTTAAATTGAGGAGACTACATTTTTATTTTTTATGTGGTTATGTCACTTTTATGAATACCCCACTTTGATGTGTATGTTGTTTTTATTATTTTTAATTTAGTTTGTTCCCTTTTTACATCTTTCTCATAGCCCATGATTTTTGAAAATCGTGAAATGTCTGAGTTGTCATTAATAATAATTTGAGGATCGATTGTGTTCAATATTGAATTCTTCAATGATACTCGTGGTGAGCATGATGTATAATGTTGATATTGCTAGAATGAAATTTATGAGGTTTCACTTTTGAGCGATCTTTCTTAATCTTTTTTTGGCTAGATGAGTTTTAATATGATTCTTGCAATGAACATTGAATGGTACTTTTTAATCTTTTGGGGTTGTGCTAAATGCGTATATTTGAAGTTCATGTGTTTTGAGGTCTCACTTGAAACCATGTCTGTGGAATCCTAGAATCTGCCGTGTTAGTCTAATTGTCTAAACCTTGGTAGGTTCAAGGCATGATCTTGGACAACAATTGTAAGAGGGAACCCAAATTTACATACTCTTTGTGACTACCTTGAAAGGGTGTGCATCTAGTTTTTCACCATTTGAGCTTAAACCATTTGTTGACAAAACCACATTAAAACCTCTTTAGCCAAAATTTTCCCCACATTCTTAGCCAAAACCCTTTCCAAATCATTGTTATGTTTGAATAGCCAACTTTGGAGAAAAGCCTAAGCTGAGGGTGTAGAAATGAAATCCCGGTGAAAGGCAAAGAAAGATAAAAATGAGATTCAACTTTGAAGTGAGTTACAAAAAGAAAGAATCCCTCCCACTTTGAAATGTGTTACAAAAAGATAGGACCCCTCCCTAAAAAAATATGGAATTACAATTTTGAAAAATTGAAATAAAAAAGAGAAGTTGGTAAAATAAAAGGGATTACAAATAAAGTTAGTGAATAATCAAAGTTTGAGTTCTCAAATAATAAAAAATGAAAAGAACTTGAGAACAGTTGAAAATTATTGCAACAATTCCTTGAAAAGGTGAAGTCACTAAGACAAATTGACCATACCTTAATCCTCAGCCCCATTACATACCTAAAAGACCCTTGAGATCTTGCATGAACTAGGTTACTTGATGAATTGAAAATATGGGCAAACCTATAGGATGAAGCTTGCATGTATTTCGCTTTTGAGAGACTGAGAGATGCATTGATTCCTTATTTCTTTATTTATTTTCTTTGTGAGAGCATGTAATCATTCTTGATGTGAGGAGAATTGAATGCATTTGTTGAAACACGGTCTTGCATGAGAAAACAAGTTATAATGAGCTCGAGTTTGTGTTGAAACTGGCTAGTAATCATTTGAAGCTTTTTTTTTATCATGATTAAGGCTTAAAAGGTGAATAAAAGTGGTGATTGGAGACTCACCGGATGAGAAAAAGAGACTCAAATGGGATCAACAAATTATGTTCAAGCACCCGAAGCATGGAGCAAGAAAATTGTTAGCAAACGCACGATTGGGGATTCAAAGAATGAGCTTGGTGAGCCCGACTAATGTCGCTCAACGAGTAGTGCATTCAATTTTGGACAGAATTTTGAGACACTATAAATTTCCCTAACGAGAGAGAAAAATGAGTTGGAACATTATGGAAGAGTTCTAAATATGATAGAGAAGTTGGACTATTTTATACTTCGTATCAATGTGGTACATGTGTCTATTATATCTTATAGAGGTTCTTAGTTCACTACTAGATTCTAAAGGATTTTCGGGAGGAGTTGGATTCTTGATTAGGCCTTAGCATAACATTTCACTTACAGACTAATGGACATTCAAAGCATACGAATTAGGTCTTGGAGGATTACGTTGTGGGGAGGTGTGTTGGATTTTGGAGGTGATTGTGATCAGTTATTAGCCTTAGCAGAATTTACGTATAACAACATCTATAATTGAAGTATTCATATTGCATTATTTAAGGCCTTATATGGTGGGTAATGTCTCTCTCTACTTTGTTGGTTTAAGGCTTCAGAGCCTAGGCTATGTGGTACTGATTTGGTTCAGGAGGATTTTAACAAAGTTAGGGTTATTCAGTATAGACTTAGGTTAGCATAGAGAAGGTATAAGAGTTATGATGACCATAACCTTGGGCATTTGAGATTCTGAGTTATTGAAAAGTTATTTCTTTCATTATTACTTATGAAATGCGTAATGAGATTTAGAAGAAGGGGAAAGTTTAGCCTAAAAAAGTATAGGGAAAATTGAGGTTCTCTAGACTCTTGGTGATATTCCTTATAAGTTGGTCTTATCTCTTGGATTTTCAACTATTCATCAACTTATCCATGTTTTTATATTTTTGTAGTATGTTCCTGACGAGCCTCATTTGCTTCGGTATTACTCGTACTAGTTGGATTAATTCTTGACCTCAGTGGAGAGCCAATAGTTGTGTTTGCATGAAATGTGAAATGGTTGTGTTCAGGGGACATTCTATTGTTAGTTTTAGTGGGGACATTATTTGGTTGAGGAGGCTACATTGGATACTGGGAAGGAGATGCGAGTTTAGTATTCTCGCATGTTTAAGACTTATGTAACTTCCTGAGTCATTACTTTTGATATGAAAGACCTTTTAATTGTAGATATTGTAATAACCCACGAGGTCATTTTCTCTATATTAGTATAGTCTTAGCATTTTGACCCTTACTATGCACTTGTTACTTACTGGAAATGACAATTCAATTATTTGGTCGTTCGTTAAGTTTTTATGCATGTTTTTCAATTTTATAGCTTTTGATGTTTGAATGTATTACATTAGTCAAAACATCAGGTAAACGACCTTAGAACGGAATTCAGACAATTCCATTGCCTCCAAAACATCAAATTACGTCTAGATGGCCTAATAGTTCGGGTCCCAAGGCTACTAAATTACTTCTAGCAACCTTGTGGCTTATGCATAAAATGGATCCTCAGATATGGGACGTACTTTTTCTCAAGATGATCTCCGATGGAAGATTTGACATTTCCATTGAGTTTGGAATGTTGAATTTTGTTGGGTAGCATAGTTTTTTTTTGTGCATGTATTTTTGAATCGATCTCAAGCACGTGAATGGAGTCCATTGAGACTTATCAAATTTGCATTGGTGCATGTTCTTGTGTAGCAACCTAAGCGGCCTTTGACAACTTTAGTGTTTGGTGCTTTAGTTGCCTTGCCTCACTTTAGTGGTGGTTGTAGCGGCCAACTGATCTCTTTAGCGGGGCTTGTAAGCGACGAGCCTTGCAGCTTTAGCGACCACTTCTTAAGCAAACAAGTGATTGCTTTACTGGTCATCACTAGTATTTATATCAATTTTTAGCTCTTAGTTAATTTTAGGTTCTTTAATTGTGAACATTTGTGAGCTCAGGTTCTGTGCTCCATTGTTGGTTATTATAGGAATTACCTGGGAGAGTGCATTGTGTTAATCATAGGGTCGTTCACTATGTGTTCAACCTGTAAGCCTCCTTCCATTTCTCACATTTATGTCTTTAATGGAAAATTCTTGATCTTGTGGCACATGATCTTTTTTAGTCCATTTTAAAGATCGGATTGTGCCCGTTTTTATGGAAAAGGTCCCTTAAGTTTAATGGGACTATTGACTCATTTTTAGTCCCATTTTAATTTTTTGCGAATTGGGTGTCAAAATGTCCATATTAACACTTTGATCATTAATTTGATAGTGTGTTAGTGATCGAAGAAAATTCGAAAGGGTAAAGATCATGTTTAATGGACTTTAGAGCGCGTGTAATCGGCCTTTTGGTAGGCTACAACTTAACGATCTTAGATTGTACTTGTGTTCGTACGTACATGTTGTTTAGCTAGTTTTGAGATGGGTTTTTCAATGATTCCAATTTAGTTTATAAAATTCTTTCCTTAGTTTCATTTTCAAGTATTTTGGGGGAAAATAAATATGCTTACCTTGCCTTCCATGTCTATCATGCCATGTTGAGTTGTATGCCTATTGTTTTGTTACTTGTGATTTATTTATGAACTTAGCGTAGGCGTAGGCTAGTAATTGATGTAGAATATCTATTAGGAGATGTAGTGCTTCAAGAAATCCTTTGACGTTGATTCAAATAGTCCTATATCTTATAGAATGATTAAGCCGACTTGAGTCTGATAGAAAGGAGCCTTGGCTCGCTGGTAACTCTGTCCTGATTAAATTTCTATCTCCAATCTCCCTAGGTGGTGGGCCTATTGTTTTTACTTGGTGATTTTGTGAATTTTTCAAAGTATTAGATTTGGGTAATGATTGAGATTTTTTCGCTTTGGGTATGGTGTCGACCACAGAATCCCTATAATATATATTGTTGGTGGAGATAATATGATCTGGAATGTTGTAGCCACGGTTTAATTCGGGCAGGCATTGTAGCCACGATCGAGTTTGTGCATAACTTGTAGCCACAATGTTATATGTGCATATCTCTTAGCGACATTTCAATACTAATATTATTGTTCTATCGGGTTTTACTGTGTGCCTTCACTATGGTTCGAGTCTTAGTTCGGTAAAGTTCTGGATTGTATTTAGTCATAGCTTTTGTATCATTTGCTATTGTTTTTGTCTCGTTGGGCTTATGGAGGTCTGTTTGGGTTATTTTTGTTTCAATTATGCATGAATGTACCTTTTGGGCTTAAGCGGCTCTAGTTGGGTTATGGTGAGCTACTTTACTTTATCCTTTCACTTCTTGTTAGATTATTGAGGCTCATGATAAGACTTTTCACTATTGCTCCTTCCTTCTGCCTCCTTGATCACTTTTACTTCTCACTTTACTTTATCTATTTAATTTCAAAGCTCAGTCGTCGTTTGATGTGTAGTAGTTTCCTATTGTTTTGGTACTCATGCTACACTCAACATCTATTTTTCGTGATGCAGATTTGAGTGCGAGCCGACAACGTTGATCCTATGCATAGTAGTCGAATAAACGGAGATCAAGGATCAGCTAATGGCATAGTAGTTTGACCTATCTTCATTTGTATGTAAGTTTTACTAGTCTTTTTTCGTAACAAGTGTGTACCTATTTTTCTTATTTTCGATATTGTACTCATTTTTATGGCTTTGTTCCATCGTCCACTAGGTCATCTGATTTGATCATATATTATTATGTATAGTTATGTCCTTTCTTTCCAAGAATCATTTATTTCCTTATTATATTGTTATTTTTCGTTAATTTAAGGTTTCTGCCCATTAGGCTCATTGCTTGTCGTTCCTGGCTATGCGTTAGCTTACCTACATGTGGGTGTTGGTAGGTGTCATCATTACTTGAGTTTTCAAGTTGTCTCGATCTCTAAATAAAAAAGACTAGTCATTAATATAGAAAAGGAGTTTATTCAACCATGATCTTTTTAATTTTTGTAATCTTTAATAATAAGTTATTTAGAAAATTGCATGTCATAATCACAATAAAACCGTTTAGACTGCGAAAAAAAAACTATTTTGATATATATGGTATGTGTGAGAGAAATGATTTGTCCAATCAAATCTTATATAATTACGAAAATAATATAAAAATACACAAATTCTTTTAACCGAGTAATCAACCTACTAAAGTTAATTATATTATATCAATAAAAAATAATAATATTATTTGGATATGATTTGGTGATAATTAATCAATGATTACTATTTCTATTATTTTTTTCTTGAGATATATCATCTTGTTATTCCTTTTATACTCCATTTTAGGATATGTTCTGATCATTTTTGTTATTTTACTTTTATATTATAACATTGTTATTTCTGGAAAAAAATCTACTTTTTTTTTTTATCTTTAGTAGTAAATTAATAAGAAAAGTTTGTATCGTAAATTTAATGAAATCATACATCACATGATTTGGGCAAAAACGGTATATTGTGAGGGGGGGGGGGGGGGGGGGGGGGGGGTTTAA
>JAJOOI010011475.1:0-42645 GCA_029582585.1 Solanum bukasovii
GTCCATTTTAATTTATTTGTCATAAATCATGATAATTGACAACATAAAATATGTTTTGAAAAAGATACAAAAAATTCCACTGATTCTTGAAGTTAATCTATCGTAAAAATATTATAAATCATGATAATTGACAACATAAAATATTTCAAAAATAATACTTTTTTGATAATTTTAAAATGATATATGTTATTTTTTCTGTCCCGATATATGTGACCCTGATAGAATTCTAAGAGTCAACCTATTTTTTTATATATCTTATTTTAAGTAATTTGTAAATGATTTATTCAGATAATTTTTAAGTCATTTGTAAATAGTAGAATGTCCTATCATAAACTCCTTTTTATTATATAGTAGAATAGAAAATAATGAGAGAAAAATCTAGTTTTATATATGAGCTATCAGTCATGCACGTTTCCTATATGAATCATAACTAATTATTTATTAAAAACAACTTCAACTATTAATTGTTCTTTTTTCCTAGCTACCTGAACGATGGTGATACTTTAGGTAGAAATATAAAATAATCGATAATTGAGGTGTATTTTGATAAATAGTTAGTGATAATTCAAGTAGAAAATTCACACATTTTATTAAACCTTTGTGCCCATCTTCACTTTAAAAAAACACACGAAACTCGAAAAATTGAAATGATAAACATTTTGTGAATTTTTGTTAACCTTTATAGATCCGTGAAATTACATTTAAGTGTCAATTAAATTCGGATCACACATGGCAGTGTCAATTCAAATGTGACTCTCCTAATAAAATTTTCTCGAACTTAAATTCGAAATCTTTAATTAAGGATGGAACCATTCCAGCACCGCACTCAGTTATTTACAGTGGAATAGATTCAAGCGTTCGGACCAGTAGATCGACAACAAATAAGCGCTGACTTAATTACTTTTACGATTTATTTTAATCCCAATATTAATTCGACGCAACTTATCATGATAGTCGCAGGAGCTACACTGATTATGTTATCCTTCATTTTGGAGTTGTGGCGGAGAGTATGAGGAGACGTGTCAATTAAGAGAAAGGGAGTTACCAAAAACTGTTTTTGTACTTCTCAAGTGTCACCAGTTCTACCTTCCAAATAAACTTCTTTACATTTCCAATTTCTTAAATTTATTTCCACAGATATATTTTAAAAAAACGAAAATAGCAATTTGCTGATCGAAACCCTAACCTAAGGTTACTTTGGCTTCCTGATAAGGCTAAAAAACAGTAGGGAGGAAGAATGGAAGGAGTTAGCAATGGAGGGATGTTGTACCACGAGGTACAAGAATCTAAGCTTTGCGCTGTACATTGTGTGAACACCGTTTTACAAGGGCCTTTCTTCTCAGAGTTCGATTTGGCGGCGGTTGCTTCCGATCTCGACCGTACGGAGCGGCAGATGATGGTTCAAGGCAGCGGCGACTTTGTTCCCGAAGAGTCTCATAATGTTTCCCTTGACGGAGATTTCAGCATCCAGGTTCACTCCCTTGTCTACTCCTCTTTTTTTGAATAATTAGTTCGAATAACATGGTGGTCTGGGCCAGATTAAGCAGTTTAGGTGCACTTCCACTAATCTACTGGTATATGTATCGGAAAATGTGCCACCAAGCCCTAGAGACGTGAATGATTTAGTGACTGTTGTAGTTTGCTGGGATTCGGACTTTTGTTTCCAAGATTGTTACTTCAGTTCTTCACTGCTGGCTGCCCACTTGGGTTTCTTTGTTTTATGCGTTTATGCTAATTGAAAATTGAAGTCTTGTGATTTTGGGGCAATTTTATGAATGAAAGCTTAATGAGTAGTCTATGTTTTTACTTTTTGTTGAGCACATGGAAGTAAAGATTGTATTTTGTAAGGAAAATTGATACGTAAGTTGCTTATTTTGATGTTTTGTTTTGCTGTATTTGACTTTGGGTGACTAATGGCGCAACTCAATGAGTCAGTATTAGTTAGCTTCTAATGTTAATTCAAAACTAAGAACGATAAGGAAATTGCGAAAGGTTTTCTGTAGTTTCAAGCTTTTATTGTATGATTTTTTTTTCTTTTCATGAATATTTAGCTTTAACGAGAAACTAGTAGCTTGAACAGTTCAAATCATTCTGAAATCCTGTGTTAAAACTCATAATCCTACTTCGCGAAGGGTTTGAACTGTTCTAGCTGAATTTCAGCGTGATTATAGGTTGACAGCCACGTACATCCAGACCTTCTGTGACAACCATCCTCTATAACAATATTTCACTATAACAACCATGTTTTCTGTGGAACTGATTTCTCATGTTATGTTGTATCATATGTTTTCTATTACAACATTTTGCTATAACAATCAAAACATATCGGAACAAATGATACTCTTATAGAGAGGTTTGTCTGTATTAGATTGGTAGAATAAGAATTATTACTTTTTTTGGCCTAGTCTTAAAGAGAGGTTTGACTATATGAGATCTCAGGCTCAAATCCCAACAAAGGCAAAAAACATTAAGTGATTTTTTTCGATCTAACTGGTACCTGTGCTCGTGAAAGGTAGCAATAGCCCGTGAATAGACGAGGTGTACCAAGCTGGCTCGGGCACTACCGTCATAAAAAAACACTTTATGGTTTAGTTAGTCCTGCCATGTGTATGCTAAATATGTTTGGCCCTAGTGTAAGTGATGGTGTATAATGTACAATCATGTAATTAGGTGAACTTGATTTGCTAGAACCTCAGTTGAGCTTGAATAGTCAATCTTGGGTAGATGCAAATCTACTAGTTCACTTGCTCTATTGTTGAATAGAAAATCCTCTAAAGTCCTAATGGATTGCAATTCTCTCCTCGGATTGCTTATGATTCACACAAGTTTTGCTTGTCTAGCTCAGAGTGATAAACTGATAGCATGTCAAGGGTTTTAGATTGGGAACTATTAGCTCCCACAACATTTCTAAGATTTAGATGGTCATTATGAGAAGACACATGTGGTCGTACATTCTTAATTTTTCTTACGTGGAGTATTTGTTGCTGTTAAGAATTAGGACATTATTAATATCATAAGAACCCATTTCTTGTGTATATATGAAATATTTAGAATCCCTATAGTTATGTATATTGGAACATGAAATCCCTTCCAAAAGAATTAAGATAGTTCTCAAAATTCTCAACTGTTCTACCACTGCATCACATAATGTTGACTTTGCCTGGGCATCATCTTTCCTTTCATTCACTAGTTTAGTACTTCCTCCGATAGAAGCTTTTCAAAGGGTGCTTCGCTTCCAGCTCTTCTTGTTTGATACCGCTTCCCGTCCTTGTAAATATCATCTCTTACTGCATTTGTTAAGGTGTCATCAGCATATTGGAGATGTGTAATCTCTTGACTGTAATGACCTTTCACGGCTACCTCAAATCCCTTAATTTACGGGTAGTTATGATCATGTTGTTTAACCCTTCCATGTCAACTATGTAACAAAAAGGGGACAAGGGGTCATCCTGCCTCAAACCTCTCTGAGCTGGAAAAACTCCTTCTGGGGAGCCATTAATAGTGATTGAGAATCTGACAGTAGAAATACAAAATTTTATCCATTTTACTCCAAAGCCCAGTTGTTGTAGAATGCTTAATAAGAAATTCAAGTTCACATGGTCATATGCTTTCTCATTATCTAGCTTGCAAAGAATACCAGACTTCTTCCACTTCTGTCTTGAGTCCATTGCTTCAGTGGCTATAAGTATGGCATCCATTATTTGCCTTCCTTTTATGATTGTCATCTAGTGGGAATCCACCAATTTTCCATTACCCTTTTCAGTCTATCAGTCAGAACTTTTGCAATAATGTTGTAAATGTTGCCTATGAGACTTATAGGTCTGAAGTCCTTCAACTTCTTTGCACCTTACTTCCTGTGAATCAAAGCAATGTAGGTTGCATTGGAACTCCTTTCAAAGAAAGCATTAGAATGGAATTTGTGAAATACCCCATGATGTCATGTTTGAGCACCTCCCAGCATTTTGATGAAGTGTCTCATTGTGAAGTAATTAGGGCCTGGTGCCTAATGCATAATGCACATTTTTAAACATCCCAGGACTTCTTGTTCATCAAATCTGCTCAAAAACAACTCCTTTTCTTCCTCAGTTGTTGGAAAATTCTCAAAGTTTCTTACAGGCCTCCTATCTTTAATCTTAGCGTAGAGTTTTTAAAAAAAAATCCATAATCTCATTCTTGATTTTTTGTGCTTATGATATTAATTCATCCTGGATCATTAATTGGTCAATGTTGTTACATCTTTTGTGGGCATTAGCAGTTGATGGAAGAACTTTGTGTTCCTCTCTCCATTCTTTAACCACTTCTTCATTCTTTAGCATTTCTTCATGCTTCATGAGCAATGTTGCCTTCTCTACCATTTCCTCCTCCCTAAGATTCTGTCTTTCAGTACCTTGTCCAACATTGCCGATTGATTGAGAAAGTTTGACTTCTGTACTTTCAGGTTGCCTGTTGCTTTTACTCCACTACCCTAGTTTACCTTTCAAGGTTTTCATTTTACAAACTAAATTATACTCCCTCCGTTTCAACTTGCTTGGCCTATCTTGACTTGGCAAGGAGTTCAAGAAAATAAAGAGAACTTTTAAATCTTGTGGTCTTAAATTAAAGACATGTCAAATGTACCCAAATGCTCTTTAATCTTGGAGTCTTAAACATGTCAGGTACAAAGTTGGAATTAAAGTGTTGCTAGAAAGGGAAAGGGTCATTCTTTTTGAAATCAAGTAAAAAGGTAAGTAGGTCAAATAAATTGAAACAGGAGGTGTAGTCAGATTTTCCTGAAAAATAAAATGTTGTCCCCTAACTCTTAACTATGTTAACAAAGCCATCTGTATTCAGCAACCAATTGCCGAACTTGAAATATGATTTTGTTGCTCCAAATCTCCACATTGCAATAATCAACGATATGATCAGTTGTCACTCTGATATTACTAAAAATGTTATCCCACTCTCCAGATATCAAGATTCTATCAATTCTTAAGGCAGTAGTGTCGGTGTCCCCTCTATACCAAATGCAGTTAAGCACCACCTTCTAGTTTAGTCCATTCGAACGAGGTTTCTGCACTTGATCTAAACTCATATGACTTAAAACTAACTTGAAAGAAAATCCTATTTTCCGCGTGAGAAAATAAAGGAAGGAAAAAAAAGAAAATAATGACAACAAACTACAACAGAAGGTAATAGTTAGGGTTAAGAAGAACAAAGGTGGGGGAAACTCCTGTGGGTAAGTCACCGGAAAAGGTGTTCATACTAGGTTGTTAGCTGTAATATCCTGCAAGGTAATCAAATTCTTCCTTGGTAGTACTACTTGACTCAACACAAGGAAGTAACTAATTCAGTGTGATTATTCGAGTAAAAAAGGAGCAGCATTATTTAAATCTGAATTTGTGCACTGATAGGTTCAGCTTTTAAATTGGAGCTATTCTAGTTCTTATATCTAGCAAATAATCACCATATTATGTGACATATATGGCATGATCTAAATATAACCACCCCAACCCAAATGAGAAAAAAAAAGAGATTAGCTTGAAAAGGAAGGAGAAGAAAAAGAAAGAGGTCAACATAACTTAGATGGTGATCACTATGTATAAGTTACTCTTTCTGTTAACAAATCCCTTGATGGGTCCTTCCTCTGATCCTTTTCTTTTTGCAGATTACTCTGGTTTCTACTTTGGTTAATTTTTCCCTTCAATTCTCACGTTGGAAGTTAATTTGAAAACTCTAAGTTGAGTTAAGGTATTTTAGTTGTGAAAGAATTTTGATTAAAATACCTTGATATGACTGCAGTAAATGCTCTGTTGATGTTAGTCTCCGGCAAATGTGGTGTGCTGTTAGTCTCATAATCAGAAGTCATTTCTTTCCTACATAAAGAATTATCATGATCACCTACAGTACGTAATAGGAACGTTGAAAACCTTTTTCTGTAGCACGATTACCTGGTTTTATTACATGCCATTAAGGGACCTTTGTGTGGTGGTGGTCTAAATTTGCTTTGTATTTCTGGGTGAAGTTTGTAGGATGAATTTATGTTGTGCATTCTAATATCTGAACACTTAGCTTAGCCATAACTGAACTTCTATGACTGTAGAAATTGTATTTGGCATAATGTGTAGACTGCTTACCTATAAAGTTAGGAAACATCTTGCCAGTTTTGCAGGTTATAAATATTTATTATGAAGGAACACCGAACCCAATCTTCTATTGCACGAAATCTTGTAAATAAAGAGCGCAGAATCCAAGTTTAACATGATGATATCGTGTCTATGAATGAAATGAATATCATAATTCCGGCACAATAAAGAAACACAAAATTATCGTGTTTCTATAACATTTAGAGGGATAGGAATTGAGTCTTTATGAAGAGGAGAAGGCTCCATATGTCACTCTTGTCCGAGCTTAAGTTTTAAGTCTATAAGACCTGTTATGCTTGCAAGATTTGTCGTGGTTTTATATTCTCTCCAGGTAACAAGGTCTAATTTTCTTGTGGCTTTTCTGTTTTCTTCCAAGCATAATGAATTCTACGATTGTAAATTAAAGATGGCTTTTCAATTTTAGGGTACTAGAATCATACTAGATTAAGGCCGTACGGGTAAGGTCTGCGTGTACACTACACTACCCTCCGAAACTCCACTTAGTGGCATTTACATTAGGTATGTTGTAAAATCACACTAGATTATTAACAGCAATTAATGCCAGTATAATGAAATTCTCCTGAACGTAACATCGAAGAAGTAAATTGGTTTCATGCTTGACATGATTCAATTTTTGTAAGGAGAAATACTATCATAATTTAATTTGAGTGCTGATGGGACGTGGGAGCAACTTTTAAAAATGAACTGGTCTTGTATTCATTCTTTTAATCTAGTGATTAATCACCACAGTACACAAAAATATGGCACACTCTAAATGTGACCCAAAAAGAACTTTTTATTCAAAAAACAAGGAAGTGAAGAAAAGGCCCTGGGATGTTGCTTAGTGGTCGAAGAGGTGGAGTACAACCTAGCGAAGTTTGAATCCAAATAGAGGCGAAACTAGGTGAATTCTTGTCATCTCCCATAGTGTTGGGGGACAGACTTATTCCATACATGTGCTTATAGGGGGTAGCAGGATTTGATGGATAATTCGGGATGCAAAGTTGGCTTCACACTAGTATTGTCAGAAAAAAAAAATGAGAGAGAGAGAAAGTAAAGTGATACTTTGAGAAAAAATAAGGAGGAGAGAACATAATATTGACGAAAATCACTATATTTCTGTGACATTTTGTTCACAAAACTGTTGGTGAACTTTTTCTCTGGTTCCTGTTGTTCTGCAAATGTTGTTTTGCAAATGACTCTGGTTTCTTCTTTAGTTATAACTTTGGGTAAGTTGTGGAAGAGTTTTGATTAGAAGTAGCTTCATGTTTTTGCTCATAAGAGCTAGTTGGTACTTGATGTCTTTGCTCATAAGAGTTAGTTGGTACCTGCTGATATAGGTTACTTGAGATGCACGCAAACTGGCCTAGGCATAACTGTAATAAAAAAGTAAAAAATATGAAAGATAGGAAGTAGCTTTGTGACTACAGTAAGTGCTGTCTGATATCAGTATCATAATCGAATATCACATCCTTTCCTCCCAATATAAAGAGTAATCATGTGAATGAAGGCACATGCTATATAAACCCATGCTATATAGACCCCTTGTGAGAAAATGATCAAAATGGTCCTTGATGTATTGATGTTGCTTTATTTTGGTCCTCAATATATTCTAGGTGATTGAAATAGTCCTTCATATATGACAAAATGTGTTCAATTTAGTCTTTTACCCTAAATTTAACATTTTACCCCCAAAATCGTTAAATATAACGGTGGGGCCCACCATTATATTTAACAGTTTTTGGGGGTGAAATGTTAAGTTTAGGGTAAAGACTAAATTGAACACATTTTGTCATACATGACCACCGTTATATTTAACAGTTTTTGGGGGTAAAATGTTAAGTTTAGGGTAAAAGACTAAATTGAACACATTTTGTCATACATGAAGGACTATTTCAATCACCTAGAATATATTGAGGACCAAAATAAAGCAACCCCAATACATCAAGGACCATTTTGATCATTTTCTCGACCCCTTGTCCCCTTTTTGTTACATAGTTGACATGGAAGGGTTAAACAACATGATCATAACTACCCTTTTTCTGTGATAATGTAAGTGCCCAGCAAACCTATTTTATCAACAGATATGAAAGAAATGATAATAATTATCAACATTCCTTGTGGTTTATGTTAGTGTAAGAAGAACATGTTTTATGTGTGGAAAGTTTATAAAGAACGTAATTACCACGGAAAGTGTTTAGAGGCAGGGTGATACTCGTTCCGGTCACTTGGCCTTGTTTCTCGACTCTTGAGAACCACCAATTAAATTGTAATATTCCAAATTGCATGTCTGTATGCTGTTTCAAATTTAGTTCTGGTTATCTTTTTTGTATTTCTCCTTTCTTCGATGCAATGGGCATTCTTGCTTGTTCTCATGTTGTTCATTCTTTCTGGCGAATGATCACCTTTTCAATGTATATGCTGGTAGTAATGATTTTGAGGTCAACATTAAATATACTAGCTAGTGAATCCGAGAGAAAAGTTGAAATACCAGACGACAAAATTATGGTGGAATGGTGGAGATGCAGAACTCTAGTTTGTCCCGTAGTATCTAGCTTTAGCCCGAGTTTATGATCATTTTATCTAGCACAAGGTTTTGTTTAATGTGTTTGAGTTTGAGAGACAAATAACATGTGAGATAACTAGTTTCCACTAAGTGGAGAGAGACACTATGAATATGACTTGCATAATCCTGTGATTATGATGCTATTTTTCCAATGATTTCCTTCAAATCACCTTTCTACTTTGGCTCTAGAAGCTAAATTCTGGCTTGAAATTTGGTTACAGGTTTTGCAAAAGGTACTGGAGGTGTGGGATCTTCAAATCATTCCACTGGATAGCCCAGTTGCTGAGCCGGCTCAGATTGACCCAGAACTGGAAAATGCGTTTATCTGTCACTTGCAGAACCATTGGTTCTGTATCAGGAAAGTAAATGGGGAGTGGTACAACTTTGACAGTCTCAAGCCCGCTCCTGAGCACCTTTCCAAATTTTACCTGTCAGCATATCTGGACTCCTTGAAAGGCTTTGGCTGGAGCATTTTCCTGGTGAGGGGAAAATTTCCCAAGGAATGTCCAATCTCTTCTTCTGAAGCTTCTAGTGGATATGGACAGTGGCTGTTACCAGAAGATGCGGAGAGGATTACCAAGTCCTGCAATGCTGCACAGAGAACAGGTAGCAGAAGTGGTCAAACTCAGTGGCAATCTGTTCCCTACCGCCAATACGAGGAACAAGGTATGCTTTTAGATGAAGAAGATGAGGATCTGAAAGCCGCAATTGCTGCCAGCTTGATGGATGCTTCCCCTGCGGTCAGCAGCAAACCTGATACCTTGGAAAATGAAAATAAGGACAATAGTGCAGCTAATGCATGACAAGGGAACATTTTTCAGTGTTTTAAGCCGGAAAAACTTATGAACTGTTATTTCGTTTCTTTTCTTCATAATTGCATCCGATACTGGATACTAGTTCATAATTCTGCGGCATAAACAGTGATGTTGTTTCTTGTTTCGAAAAATAAAATAAAAAATTACACAGTGATGCTGTTTGTTGGCTGAGAGCAAGATTTTTATACATTTTGAAAAGTAAAATGAAAAACCTGGATCTTCCCGGAATTTGTACTTTGTCGTAATTTCTTTGATACAGTTCTTATTTCATTTTTTTGGTTCTTGTTTTCTTATTTTGCTGCTTGTGCATTTTCTTGATGTAAATATTGTTTTATGCCATGTGAATTGATTATGTAAATTTGAGTTCTTTATGGGTAAATGTATTGCTAACTTTGGGTCTGTCACTCGTTAATCATTAGCCTGATGAGAATATTTTGTTTTACAAAAAATGTTGTGTGAATGAATCAATATATATGCATAACAAGAGGCAGACCTTTGCCACTCACTGGCTCCCAACACTCACCCGCTCCTTAGAAGCCCACAGCATGAGTAGTAAAAGCAAGTGAATAATTTAAAATAGGAGTTATTTCACGGAATAACACTATATATATTGAGCTAGTCTAGAAGAGAAAATTATGTCACTCCTTAGTCATTTTATGCTCTTTCTACTACAAATTGAAGAGCTATTTTGTATATGCCTAAATCATCGACTTTGATATATTGAAGAAATTTTAAAGCTAGTTAATTCTACCTTCTTTTTTCAATCCGTTATTTTACAACAACTTAGTTTTTTTGTGCCAAATTTATAATCATCAAAAATGTGTGCTCACCGAGAGTCTAAAAATGTACCAAACGTATAAGCATTTTTTAAATAATTTTTAGAACTTATGGGTCTAAATTATATGTTTCATATATTAAGTATTAAAAAAACTAAATATATTTTCAAAACTAGGACCAAACACATCTAATTTTCCAAAAATATTTGAACATTTATGCTCAAGCTAGCTAAACACCTAATCCAAAGATGCACAAAAATAATTCTTAGAAGTCCAAGGTTGAATATGGCCGAAAAAATTAAATGAGGACTTGTCTTGCAATTTAACTTTTCCACTATGCAGCTAGGGTTTGTACAACAATATATTCAATGTAATCTCACAAAGTGGGATTTGAGATTAAAAGTAATGCCAATCAACAAGTTAAAATTGATTCCAAATAATATAGTTGATATACATGTATTTATGCATATATACAGATATTTGGACAATTATATCTTCCTTTTCTTTTCTAAGTATGTATCTATGTATCTATCTTTGATATTAGATAGATGTATTTATGCACAAAATACTTTAGATACATCACAAATACACTAGATATATCAATGTCCTATCAGAATCAATATATAACTATGCTTGGATATACTAGATATATCAATGCATATTTGTTATTGTATACATGAAATAGACGGAATTCATTAGATAATTGATACTGAATACACAAATACAAATACAGAGGGACGAGAGAGGGAGAGAGGCAAGGAAGAAAGAGAGGAGAGATTGATAAGTAAATAATCAAGGAAAAATTACCTAACTACACACCATTTATTATCATATTTTCTTATTTTCCCTACCATTTCAAAAAATATCAAAAATCCCCTCTTTTGCTCCCATCATCCCCTTTTCCGAATACATTAATTTGAAATCTAATACCCATGATTTTCTTTCCTTTTTTAAGCCACAAATCTCTCTACAGTTACCTACATTAATCCACTTTTGAATTTCAAATTTTTTCTCTTTCCAATTAATGATTTCAAGTTATTCAAGAAGTAGATTTCTTTCCATTACTTCAATTTTTAATTTCTTTTTAAAAAAAAATTAGTTCTTTCATCTTAAAAATTAAAAAACAAATAAATAATTGTGATTGATTAAAGCATAGACAAATTGATCTCCTAAACACATATGTGACGAGGAGATATGGGCAGGTAACTGTAATTGCTAAAATAATGCCAAAAGAAGCTTTTTGTTGTCAATTTTTCATCTATTTATTGATCATCAATCTTATGACATAACTCCCAGTCTCTTTACTTGAAGAGGGATGTAAAACGTTGCTAATGCAGAGAGTTCATTTTGGAGTGTAATTGGAATTGTTCCAGGAATTTCTAATGGCAGTCTTGATACATTTCATCCCATTGGTTCGATCTTTCAATATTGGGCTTACCCAATTAGTTCGAGAAGGATACATCTTCGTTGCTTTTTGTTGATTAGATTGTTGACTTTTTTTTTCTGATTTTTTGGTTGTTCATCTTTTCTGATAAATATAGGTTCAGAATTTTAATGTATCTAGTTGATTTTGTTTCTTAAACTAATGTATACTGCCTTCGTTTCAACATTATAATACATTACAATTCTATCATGCACAATGTATTGTGTTCAAATATTAGTTTTGATACATAACCTTAATTAGTATTGATACTTGATACAAAAATTCTACCAAATGTATCATTTATCATGTATCAGCCTTTTCATCTACAAATTCCTGATACATATGGATTCTGCTCTTAAACAAAATAAGTTACATAAATAATAATGTATCATGCACTAATTTTTTAGATATGATACGTAAATTTGAATTCATACTAAATGTATCCAGATGGTGACTTATATATCCAGAAGGTACAAATTTTAAGGAATTATTATAATTAAAAAAAGAGTAGGGATAAAATGTAATTTACTTTTTACACTATGAGATTTATGTAAGTTATACAACACATCTAGTTTTCCAAAAATATTTGAACATTTATGCTCAAGCTAGCTAAACACCTAATCCAAAGATACACAAAAATAATTCTTAGAAGTCCAAGGTTGAATATGGCCGAAAAAATTAAATGAGGACTTGTCTTGCAATTTAACTTTTCCACTATGCAGCTAGGGTTTGTACAATATTTACCAAAGCCCAAAATGCTTAAATTTCGAAGAACTCTCTTAAACGCCGTCGTCCCTTACCCTCTTTGTGCTTCTCATCAAAGTCTATAAATATTGCGTTTACCAACTACTCTTCTCATCATCGTCTCTAGGGTTTCTCAAATTCTCAGCTACCCTTCGTCTTCTTCAAATGATAAATCTCTGCTCAGTCGGTTCCTTATTTCTTTCTTCTGTAGTTTAATTTTGTGATTCGCTTTTTATCTGTGTTTTTTCCTTCTATTTTGCAATGGATCTATGAGGAAACAGAAAATACTGATATATTCAAACATGAGGATATACAAATTATTTTGGTATTTCACTTTTCTGAGATCCAATCTATCACTGTTCATACTTATTTCTTCATTTGAGCTTATTTCCTTTGTGTTTTGTTGAATTTACTGAATTTTTTCGTCAATGTTTTTTGTTATGGGATCTAGGATGTGATAACAATTTATCCGAGTTCTGATTCCACATTGGAAATGTAGATTACTTCTCTATAGCTGAGATCCCCTTTCAAAACTCTAATTCTAGTTGTTGAACATTGATATACACATTAACAAAATCCAGTCATTTCAAACTTCTAATTTTAACAACCATTTGTTTTCCATTTGGATTTGGATCTGTGATGATTAGTATTATTACTGCGTTATCTTTCTGTAATTTCCATTTATGGGATTGAAGAAGAATTTTTTAACTGAGATCCAATCTTTCTAAATTTGTTTTTCTATATATAGTTTCTTTGCTCCCCAGAAATGCATCAATGATGAGTAATCCAATTCGTTATCCTTGCACTTTGATTGTTAAATGAAGAAAATCACGGGGAAATATAATCTGAGATGCTTTTCTTGTTCCCTACTTTCTTTGCTATTGATTTTATGCAAACCCTTATTCCAGTATTAAATTGGTTCGTTTTGCAACAATCTAAATTATACTATTTTGATTTTTTATATTTTGATTAACATTACCACATGCTAGTTAAATTTGTTTGGCTTGTTTAACAATAATAGTTAATTACCAACTAATTAAATATCATTGTCAGAAATTTAGTCCACCAAAAGGTAATAAGGGTGATAAAAAAGTTCCAAATTAAGTAAGAGTTACATCAGTCTTGAAAAGAGATGATAATTTTGGGATTAGTGTTAATGATGCTAATTTTATTTGTTATTGTTATTATCAGGATTAGTCATTGAAAGAATGAGCTAAATGTATCTTTCAAGATATTATTTTGGTTGAAACGGAAATGAAATGTGGAGTAATAAAAAACTTTTATGTTGTATATTAGAATTTTAATTTTTTTTAAAAAGATCTTTTTCCTCGCTTTAAATTTTAAAATTTGAAATTTTCTAAAGTTTAATCATTTTAATTTAATTCTCGGTAATATAGGAATGCTACCAATAAGGATTATAGTTGAGTTAGTAATGGGCAAGTACTTTTTTTTTTGGGGGAAAAAGGTTCAAATACTCATTAATGCTATTGTTGTTAAAGAAAATTTTCATTTATGTCATTTTTTTAACTTTGATTTTGTAAAATTATTTTTTATAACCTAAACAAGGTTTAACACTTATCAATTGTTGTTGTACATTTTTTTTGCTTCTACTTCCTTAAGAACAAATAAATAACATTAACAATTTTGAATTTCAAACTTGTTCAATTCTATATGAAATAGAATCATATTTTAAGAATAGTTTCCCTCCAAGTTAGATATCAAAACTCAATATCTTTTGACGAATTTATCCTTACTCAATAGAACCCACTTAAAAAAAATTTAAAGTTTCAAGACTTCAATATTCTTTATTGGTAGAATTTTCCCTACAACTTTAAAAACACGAATCAAGCAAAATTTTGAAATTTTGGGACTGATTTTCATTTTTGGAATTTTTTTTAATACGGGTGAATTTTTTGAACTCTACAAAAGATTTTAGAATTTTCATTTTAAAAAATAAAAAAGAAATTAATGATGTAGTTGAAATTTGAGTTGATTTTCGTAAAGAATTGAAAATGTTGAAAATTTGGAAGTTGTTTATGTTTTTCATGTCTTTTGGTGTTTTTAAAGAAAAAGAAGCAAAAACTGTACATTTGATCCGAAACTCCAATTGAAAAGTATTAAATTTTGTTTAGAGTGTCAAAAATTGTTTTGCAAAACTTGAGTTAAATAAAATGACATGGATGAGTTTTTTTTAACAACAATGACATAGATGAGCCAAACTTTAAACGAATAACATAAATTAGCCTTTTCTTAAAGTTTGATGATATATTTGAGCCTTTTTCCTTATTTTTAATTACAGATCTTGAATTTTTACTATTAATTTTTTTTTGTTAATAATTTCGTATAGGTCTAGAATCTAGATATAGTTTTGTGGGCAGTTTTATTTGAACTCATAATTCGACACAATGTTAAAAAATAATGTAAAAAATTATTAAAATATTGATAATATTATATTTAAAAACTAATAAATTCAATATTTCAAGCGAAAACACATAAAAAACCCCATAAACACTGGAGTTTAAATATTCCTTTAACATCTTTCAAGTGATTTTTTTTCAATCCTGATTTTAACACCACTCTCACCTGCCACATCATAGCCACATTATAATCATGTAGGCACCACATCATTAATTTTTATTTCTTTTTACTTATTCATCATTTTTTCTCAAGCATTTTTTAAAATCAATTACATCAATTAATTAATTTATAAATACATAACCCCCCACCATATTATAATCATGTAGGCACCACGTCATTAATTTTTATTTCTTTTTACTTATTCACCATTTTTTCTCAAACATTTTCTAAAATCAATTACACCAATTAATTAATTTATAAATACATCCCCCCCCCCCCTCTCTTTCTTCTTCCTTGTTATTCACCATTTCAACCTTCAATAATTTCTTTTCTTCTTCACTATTCAATAATTTTTTTAAATAACTTCAAAGAAGAACATTCACATTATCTTCTTCAAATCCTCCTCACGAATTTCTCTCTTGGAGAATGAATTTTTTTGAAAGCCAATTTTCTTGACAACTCAAATAAGAAATGAAGATTGCATAAGAAAGTTGATTAAAAAAATATATAAATTCTATGAGAAATGTTTGAATGAATCTAGAAATCAAAATGGGTCACTCAAAATTCAAGAAAGTTTACATTTGCAAAATCAACATCAATAGTATAGAGTGAAATCGACGTCAATAAAATGTCATTAAAATTGAATTTTACGAATTATCAAAGGACTAGTGAAATGAAAATAGTGGATCTCGATGGGGATGGAGATGGAGGGGGTGTTTCAATGGAGAAAGAGGTGTATTGAGGAATACAACAAAATGAAAAGAATTTTATTTTGAAAAAAAGGGACCCACAAATTTCATTCACCTCTAAATAAGAAAATTTACATATTTTTTAAAGAGTTAATATATAGAAAAAACTATTTAAATACTAGTTAGATATTGACCAATAAAAAAGGTCATGTGTAGGACTTTACAAAATTTGATCTTTTTTTTTCTTTTTTTCATGCGCTTTTAAGAGAGTACACTCACTTAAGGAGATATTTAAACGTCTGTAGTTTAAGTACTAAAGTAAATTGTGATGCTAAATTTAGCGGGGTTTTTATGTGTTTTCTCATATTCCAATAAATTTCTTACGATAAATCTTAGAATTGAACTCATTAAATTTAAATTTTGATTCGATCAGCTAAATTATTTACTAAAAGTGCATTGGATTGAGCTGTGAGCATTTGATACTCACATGGTTTCTGCACATGGGATCTGTTCAGTGGGAGCTTTCAGTTGCTTATGAGTTGTGAACCTTTTGACCAGTCTTTATACTTACTTTTATAATATGGACCGAATAAAAAATGGATGATAAATCAAATGCTTTGATTAAACTTGAATCATACTCTACACGGCTCATTTAAGATGGCATTTTCAACAAAATTTTCACTATATTCACTGTTTTAATACTCATTTATTCTACTTTAGCTTATTCAGTTTGCATTTTATACTTTCATTAATAAACTGTTAAATTTGATATTTAATTTATTAAATTATTCTTATTAGTGAAATTTTAAACTTTAAATTGGCTACTAGTACTTTAATTAGTTGAAGAACTGTTACTTGATGATAACACTAAAACTAAAAATAATAATTATATTTTGCTCTATTTGCTAATGTAAATACTTTTTTTAAAAATGTAGTATACAAATAAAAGACAATTGTAAGAAAACTTAACATCAGTGTTCATTTTCATATGGTAAAATCGACTCCTAATTTTAGTTTATTCATAAAATGAATAGACAAAAATAATCTTCTCAAATTTCTTGTAAAAACACATAAAATTAAATATTAGTACTCATTTAATATGATTTCTTAGTTATGTAAGAATTCACTTAGATAAAGGTACATTTGACAAAAAAATAAAAATTGGTTGGTTAAATATAAAATTATTTATTTTAGACAAAAATAGAAGTTACAAATATTAGGTAATACTTATTCCATCTGAAAAATCTGTTAGCTTGTCATGTGTTTCAGTGTTTGGTATGTCTATAAAAAATTGTTTCACTATTCGATACTCTTAACATATATATGGACTATTTGAGAAAAATATAAGCACGAAGAAAATCATTTTTACCTTCTAATGATTTTCTTAACTGTTTTCTTTTTAATGTTTAATTGTCAGAAAATAATTTATGTTCTGAAAATGTCCTCTTACATACCAAACATTTCTTTAAAATTAGACTGAAATGATTGAAAGAACCACTTGGAAACTGATGTTCTAATATGAGTGTGCATGCAAAGACAATATAATAATGAAAGAGATCAAGAAAAGGAGAGAGAAATCAATTTCTGAGCGTTTCAATTTGTTTGATCTATTTTTTTTTAATTTATTTAAATGTGTTCAAAATTACAAAATATAAATATGAGACCAATCTTAAAATCATTGACTAGTCTCAAACCTTATTAAAGTTCATTATATATAAAATATCAATGTGTATATATATATATACAAATATATGAAAGAACTAGATAGAAAATTCATACCATTGATCCAATATTCAGGAGATGAAAATGATAATGAGGCCTACGTATTTTTCTTATACTAATTGCACTTGATGATTGTAACTTCATAAACTCTTGATGTGCAGCACTAATACCATTATTGAAAAACAAAATCACAAAACATCAATAAAAGAATATAGAGCGAATACTTTCTTAAAAACTTTAATTCTTACGGAGTTTTTAAAATAAAATAATAATTTAGATAAAAGAAATTAATGAAGAAGTTGAAAGAAATTTATATAAGAAGTCTTTATAAAGAAAAAAATAAATAGAGATTAGACAATCACAAATATTTTGAAAAGTAAATGATAAAGATTGTTATAACCTATCTACAACAATGAGAGGGATTATTTTTATTATTTTTAACTGATTAATTAGTTAGAGGTAAAAATAATTCAATTATAATAATTGTAAAAAAAAATCTTGACCCTTTATTTTTTCTATTGCGTAGTCTTTTATCTTTTCTCTATAAATACTTTTTACACCATTTCAACTTTTTCATTATTTATTTTTATTTAAAATAGATAAAACAAATTTTCTATTACGAAAAAATTAAAGAAGTATTATATCAATGATATTTATTAATGTTTTTTATGCTATAATTTTTCAACCATGAGAGTAATGCAGCACACCAAGAATTTACAAAGTTACACTCATTTCTTACTTTCTTTACACCAAATTGAATAGTTAATATTAATTTTTACCATTATATTTCTATTACAATTTAATGTTGCACATATAAAGTGTTTAACTTCATATTATTTATAAAGGTATGAATTAATTCTAATTAATAGATGTTAGCTATTTACTAGTAATATACATTACTTTGGATTTTAATGTAAAAACTTTACTTATTAATATGGAGTTTGAATTGTTTTATTCAAAATACTAAAATATTTATGCTAAAAAGTAGATAGTGTAATGACCCGTTAAGTCATTTTGAGAACTAGTTCTCTCTTTTTCATAAAAGATCCTTTCCGTAAATTTAAATGGGAATTTGGGTTATTCGTTTAACTACAATTTTTTTAATTGAGGGGTAATTTAAAATAATTAATTTAGTTGGTGGTTAATGGGTCAAGTCCATATATAATAGTATAATTTAAGTTAATACCCTATGTCACTTTAGACCTAATTTATTTTGGAAAAAGAAAATCTCCCGAGAACATTACAACTATGGCACAGTTGGCGACCACTTGCAGGTAGGGGTGTTCGTGGTTCGGTTTGGATTGGTTATTGATTAAAATCAAAATCAAATTAATCTAGTCATTTTTTTTAATTTCTAAAACCAAATCAAACCAAACGAAAAAAATAACCGTCGGTTTGGTTATTGTCGGTTTGGTTAGGTTTTTTTTTGGTTTATTCAGTTTGAAAGTAATAATTTTTTTAAGGACATATGTATCTCGATTGACACAAACTCCTAGTACATAAACAATCCACAGAAAAGGTACCGTCGGTTCAATTAAGCAATACTAGAGTTATCATTACACGAACAAAGTGATTCAATTAAGTGAAAGTGTGACTATTTTATCTGAAGTAGGGTCAGTAAAGACTAAAATGGATTTTGATGAACTTGGACATAGGATTGTTATAGTTGGGCTAAAATTTTGGGCTTGAGAAAATGGTAAAGTTAAAAACTTAAGTTAATTAAAATTTAATAAAATATTTTTATTTTATTTATGAATAATATATAAATAATTATAAAATTTATATATCTAATAAATCGATTCGATTTGATTATTTTTGCGGTTGTTTTTTTATAAAATCAAATCAAATAGTATTGATTTTTCAAAATTTAAAACCAAACCAAATCAAATATCAATTTTTTAATCAATTTAATTTAAATTGTGATTCGATTTAGTTTTTCAATCATAACCATAAACAACTCTACTTGCAGGTAACATTAATGTCTCCCTCTCAGCAATTATAGATGTGAATAATTAGATAAGTCACATTATTACTATTGTTATATATATATATATATACGTACGTATAATGGAACAGAAAAAACAAAAAGAGAAGCAATTGATAAGTGAATGTAATTGGTTGGTTGTTATTATTATCATATATATTATTGTTTATGATAACAAAGTGAAATAAATTGCACCAGTTCAATTTTTTTTTTTAAATATAGAAGTTTCTTTTATTGTTATTGCATCAACCTAAGGGATGGGGGAACATTTAATGTCTCTTATTGGATTATCAAGCAGTAATTGACATTGATCTATAATTTTATTTTTAAAATTAGATATGGTATAAATAGATTTCAACTGGATCGTGTTCGCAGTGCACCTTATTGGTTTCGTAAATTAGTGGGTCGATTTTCAATCTTTTCGATTATCATATTAAGACCCAAGTTGATATATTAAGATATGTAACTAAATATGGGATATATTGTATTATATGAATTTTCTTAGAGTTATATTATTTGAAGGAATTAAAACTTAACCCTAGCCTTGAAATTTGGAAAATATGAGAGTTGACATGTTAATTGGCATTGAGATTAGAAACTTGATTTTAGGTTTGAGTGAGATTTTGGCTAGACTAGACACATAGTAATATGAGTGTTGTTAGTTTTGAAATCTTATTGTGATTATTTATTTGAATAGATTGTATTGATTTGGAACCCAACGAAAGGGGAGGGCTCAAGTTCCGGAGTAATTGTTCGATTGTTTGAGACAAGTGGATTTCTAAATCCTTGTTAAGTGTATATAATCATGTATTTCCTTGTAGTATGTGTTTGGGAGTAATGAGACTTGGTGATGAGTTGACTTGTCCATGTTGAATAATTCTAATGATGAAAAGGGGGTAATAAAAGGCAATGTCATTAATCATTGGTGTGTGATGTGTTGAGAAGGTTTGAAAGGCTTATTGATTAATTGTTGATGTTGTATCACGATTGTGTTGTTGTGAATTGTGCATTGTGCATTGTTATGAAAATGGTCATCTCCTCATTATTTGTGTGAACATGTCATTTGCATTGGTTCTGAGACATGGTTGTGATAAGTGTTATGTGAATTGAGGAGGATGTATCATTTCGAGGGACGTGTCGCGCGCTGAGACAGATACTATGATTCGAGGGACGTGTCGCACGCCGCAATGGATTCTATTATCGAGGATGTGTCGCACGCCTTGATGGATTTTATTATCGAGGGTCGTGTCTCACGCCAAGGCGGATGCATGGACAAATATGTCCCTCATGGGTCCCAGACTGTGAGAGAACGGGTGTGTATCGTTAGGTCAGACATGCATCACTTTACTTGACATTGCATTTCATTGCATTGCACATCTTTATCATTGGTGAACTTGATCTTGTGTGTTGCTGATCTTGTGAGAGCCTTTTGGTGGAAATTATGATTGATGAGTATTGAGTTTGTTGTTGATGATATATAATTGTTAGAGTGTTGTTGTTGAGCTGTGTGCTATATAAATTGTGAATTATTAGGTTGGGCTGATTTTTATGTAGGTTGTAGTTGTGGAGGTTCGATTGAGTATTTTATTCCCTTAGCTTCTGTTTAGATGTTTACTTGCTGAGTACCGTGTGGTTTGGTACTCACCCCTTGCTTCTACATTTTTGTAGGTTATGAGCCCGAATCTTCGTGATACTTTTTATTATCTTTTTTTCCTGAGGCTTCCTGTGGAGATCTGTGAGGTAGTTGTTTGTCATCTTAGCGGGCCTTCTTACTCCTATTTATGATTTTGATCTATTTTAGAGACAACATCATTCGAGACTTATGTTTTCTTTCAATTCTAGTGTAATATATTAGAGGCTCGTGCACGCGACAACCAGATTTTGAGGGTATTTTTAAGTTGATTATAAATTTACACATTTTATCGTAATGGTTCAGTTGTAGGCTGACTTGTCTTGGTGGGATATGACGAGTGCCATCACGTCCATTTTTGGGTCGTGATAGATAGTTTTTCTTTCTTTTTTATATAAATTTTGTACAATATTTTTTTACAGTTTTCAATTTATTCTAAGTGAAATTAAAATCACAATTATTTTACTGCTCATTAAATTATTTTTTTGGGGCCCAAATTCTTAGAGACATAAAGCAAGCGTTTTATTAGTTTTAGTAATCCTTAGTTTTATCTTTGAGTCATCCTTGATACCAAAAAGTAAAATATGAGAAAATTTAATGACAATAACATGTACTCCAATAATATGATAATATGTAATAATAATAGTAATATTATATATCTAACATATAATCCATTGTTCCGAAATAGATATTGATAGATTATTCACTATTTATAATTTAAGACAAATACAACAACAATGAGAATATAGGAAATTTTGTGATTTTAAATGATAAGAATCAATTAACTAGATGCTTAATTTTAGGATTTTATCACTCTGGTGATAATTTACCGGATTAAGAATATGTTAAAAGTATCTTTTAGTGTATATTATGTTAATTTATTTGTATTACCAAATTCAAATATAAAAAAGGAAATCAATAGTAATAATTGTTAAGTAATTGAGTGACTTTTATCCCTTGTCTCGATTTGAAGAATTGTTTATGAACTAACTTTTTAAAAAATAAAAAATTGGTACAATTCATGAACAATTTATATCATGGCCCCAATTTTATTTTATTTTTGGGAAAACTATAAATTTTATAAGAAAATGTTAGATGATAGTTTAATCTTTGCAAGTTAATCAAATGTCAGAATTTGTTTGTAAGATTAAGAAATACATAAGCAAAAATTAGATCGAAGTTTAATATTATTTGAAAGAATAATTTTTAAGAATTAAATTTGAACTTGTAAAAATTGAGATAAAGTGTAAATAATAATTTTAAGAAAATATATTTACATAAATCGACCACCATAGAAAATTACACCATTTGTCACCCTTTAAGAGTTAGGCACATAATTAGCAGAATAATTAATGCTTTGCAAAAAAAAAAAATAGCAGGTTTTATTCTATTCTTATCCTATTTTAAAAAATTCATACGAATAAAAAAGGTATTTAAAAAGAAAAAGTCTCACTATTGATGTTTTACCTTTCTGATGTTATATCGATAATTTTTTTATATTTAAATGATACAAAAAAAAAGTTGGAAAGTTAAATAAAACTATATTTATATTAAATTGAAGTGTCAAATTTTTTGGAGCAAATTAAAGAAGTTGGAGGGTTAAATAAAACTATATTAAATTGAAGTGCCAAAAGTTTTGGAGCAAATTAAAGAATTTTTACTTCTGTGGCCAAATTAAATTAATTACTTTAAACAAACTGACCCACTTCTCCTCACTTTGTGGCTTCTAAGTTCTACTAGTGTTGGGAGGCCCATGCCAAGCATGGGCCCAATAGTAAAAATATTGGGCGTTTGTAGAGGATAGATAATATGATCTAGTATATTATGTACTATTAGAAATATCTAGAATATGTACAATAGACACAACTATGATGTTGAGTTCAACGATTTGTACATACTAACTAATGTAATATAACAAAAATATAATATAGTACATGTTGCAGTTTTAGTATATAAGATTAGCATGTCATTGTCTAGCATATTTAGAGGACCCAGCAGTTTGCCTGTCCACAGGTAATGTTGCTGCTGCCAAAAGCCAGAGCATAGGGACAGTGATTCAGTATATTGTCCCTAACATAAGCAAAAGCGACAAAAGGGTGTGACGGAGTTCCTGTAATTACGCAGTTTAAAGTATGTTAGGAACTGCGAATATGGCAACAGATAGGAAAGCAATTGTAATATAGGGAACAAAGAGAAAGTAAATGACGAAATTAGCTGAAAAAGGATAGATTTGCTGTTGAATTTGTGTCTGATTGGCCTAATAGTGTACGTTGAATGAGTTTAGCTAGCAGAGGAAACGTTGTTCCTATTGTTCCTATTGATAACTCTGTATTATAGTCTATGACATAATGACAAAGTAGAAGAGAACGACGAAATATAGAGAGTAGAAGAGAACGACGAAATATACATTGAGATTTGCTTCTGTGAAAGGAGATGAACTTAGTAGGCAATTTATTCCTAACAAGCTAGCGACTTTTGTCATCAGAACAATTGCTTTGACTTGCTGATTTTATAATATGTCTATGTCATTGATTGCACTGTCTATAATTGAGAAGTCATTTAATTTGATTAGAACTACAAGAGAACAAGTAGAGATCCAATTAATTGTCCAGGAAAGAGAGGAAAATGAGCCGAGCAAAGGCAGGCAGGATACCTTTGTTAGCGTGGAAGATCGATCAAATCGAAAGAAGCTTTGCATATTCAGAGATGTAGAGGAAGAAACAAATATCAGGTGGTAGCTGCAATAGAGCTATCAAATAGGCGTCACCTGAAGAAAGGCGGGAGTTGTTATAATGTTTAAATCCTGCGGAAAATGAAAAGGCAAAATAGAAGTGGCGTTACTTTATTTTGTATTTACATAAGTATCCTTAAACATACAGGTGTAAGCAATTAATTTATTTTGTTGGACTAAGGAAAGCATGACTTAGACAAAGGTAGTGTTTACAATGAACATGTGTACTATAGTGTTAAGTTATAAGCAAAGTAAATACCTGAAATATATAATATGACAGTGTGCGAAAAATTCATTGAAGATCAGATATTATATAGCTTCGAGTAAAAAATATTTTCAATGCCTTTGCCTTTTCCTTTAGCACATGTGAAACTTCCATGATATTCCTTCTAGCTTTCTCCTATAGTAGGGGAAATTCATAAATTTGTATTTCACATTATGAGGGACTTAAAATGTGAATGATTTGAGGTTATATGATTACCGGTAGAACTATGTATACTAAGTGGAACAAAGTTGCTAAAGCTTTATATATATTTGTAAAGCAAATAAATGAACTTGCAAGCAAATATAGAAGATTAATTTTTCAGCAAAGTTGAACTGTAAATTTACACGGAACATGCTTAAGAGAAAAAGAGTATGCAGTTTTGATGGAAATGACAGAGTTACCTAAGTTATTGTTCAGACTGTATCTGCGGTGGTGGAACCACGTAGAGTATTAGTTAATTCATCACATTGTTGATATAAATGGTCGATGTTTCTGTGGGCTTGTTCTGCAGTAGAGCACATCAGCAGGAGTGCATGATAATACATGCTTTGGCTCTGAAATTGCATTCATATGGGTGGAGAATGAAGTGAGACACAAGGAAGGGCATTTATTGTATAGCTACTAAGTTAGCCTGAAAAGTAAGGTTGTGACTAAAGCAGATGGAGGTAAAAAGTACCTTGTATTTTGTCTTTGTAGCTAAGTTCATTTCCTGCCTTTTGACCACTAAGAATTTGAGAATTGTAATCCCCAAATATGTGAAGCTGGTACAATAATTTTAACAGGTTGAGAGAGCAATTTAAAAGGGTAGTTTGTGTTTACCTTTGAATTAATGTTATGTCATACAATGTAAATACCATATGCTCTTCCATTAAGGTGAAGCTGCAATGAAGTATGGTTGATAAAGTTTGTTAAATGAAGAATAATAAATTCGATACAGAATTAAGAGCGTTGGACTCTTCTGTTGATATAGTATGCAACATATAAAAGCAAATATGTTGGTCAATTAAGATAGAGAAAGGATTCATATTGTGAGCATAGAATGAGAAGGCATGGGATGCAATGTGTGGACATCAGCACAATTAAGCAGATTCATTTTTGTACAAATGAAGTGCGTATTACCACTGTCTGCAGGTACAGTTATGTGAGCATGTTAATTGTAGAGTTTGAAATTGAAAACAAAGGAATACAAAGCACATCCAGTGGATGCAATTACCATATCAGTGTCTAGCACATTTGGAGTTGCAGATAAATACTTAGGAGTTAGGTTTAGGTCCAAAGGCAAACAAAAATGACAAAATTCATGCATAGATAAGTAAAGCTTAAGCATAGCACCCAAAACATGAGTGAATAACTGTAAGTCCTTAACTGAATTTGAAGAGCATAGAGAAATTGAGTAGATAACTGTAAAAAAAACCTGAATAAGACAGATATAAGCATAATAATACCTTCATCTATTCATTTGCCACTGCCATTTCCCTTTCCATTTACAGCTGAATTAATTAGGAGTTAGGTTTAGGTCCAAACGCAAGCAAAAATTTGAAAATGCATGCATACATAAGTAAAGCTTAAGCATAGCACAAAAACCATCAGTCAATAATTGTAAGTCTTTAAATGAAATTGATGACCATAGAGAAATTTAGTACATAATTGTAAAAAAAATGTGAACAAGACAGATATAAGCATAATAATACCTTCATCTCTTCATTTGCCACTGCCATTTCCATTTCCATTTGCAGCTGAATTAACTAATGGAGGCGTAGGTGGTCACAATTGTTTTTCTTGAACATCTCCATCAGCAGCAGAAGCTTTAGTCTTCACTTGTACAATGTCATTGTTCTCCGCTTTGAAATCTTGTACCATTTTTTGGATCAATGAGACATTGACAGCACGTTTTTTAGCAGCTTGTTCTTGTTGAGGTGAAGCCGTACTTTCCAACTATTTGAACTTTTGCAAATACATCTTTACTTTTGCCTCAACTTTAGCTTCTTCATTTTTTACCTCCTCATTTTTGCTTTACATATCACTTCAATCGATGGATAATTGATTGAAGGATATGCAAAGGAAAAATGAGGAGCTAAAAAATAAGAAAGATAAAGTTCAGGGAAGAGCTAAGTTGTATTTAGAAAAGTTGAAAGAGTTAGAAAGTAGAGTATCACTTAAGGAGGAAGAAACAGCTAAAAATGGTATTGTCGATGTCTGAGTGATCTAAAAAATGGTAGAAGCTTTGGAAGGGAAGGATGATGATGTTGTAGAAGTGAATAGTAAAGATTCTGGTGCTGATGGAGATATTCACGAAAAGCATCTCTGCTAAATCTGACCGACTGTTTAGAGAATCAGAATCTCTGTTAAGATTTTTAATATTTCTGGAGAAGTGCCTCTGATGGTCCATTAGAATTCTTTCAACCAAAGAGAATTCTTTATGAGGAAAAGCTGAATTTAGATATGAGATCAGTAATCTGCGGGAAAAACAAATAAATTATTTTAGTTTGCATTTGAAGATAGCATAAAACTTTCTAACTTTGTAGAAGTTTTCTATCCTTATTCAAGAACAGAGGAGCTACAAAGTGGACGGAAAGAAAACCAAGTAAAGAATGCTTACTCCTTTTTATTCACATTGATAAAGAAAGCTAAATTACAGGATGAACCATTAATTTGGAATTTATGTAAAGGCCTTGAATATAATAATTGTTTCTTGTCCAACAGACAACATGAAAGTTGTATGTTGTATTATAGTGGGTCTTTTTGTTATTTAGTTTTTTGCGTCTTATGTGAGCGTAATATGTAAATGGCTTGTACATTGTAAGGATATTTAATTGGGAGAAAAGAAATTATAAGCTAATGAAAGAAAGTAAGGATAAGCTTAGAAGGAACTATTTTCTTAGAGTGGTAGGCCTACCAGTTGATG
Organism: Solanum bukasovii; assembly: GCA_029582585.1. Lineage (NCBI taxonomy): Eukaryota > Viridiplantae > Streptophyta > Magnoliopsida > Solanales > Solanaceae > Solanum > Solanum bukasovii. The sequence goes on from JAJOOI010011475.1 coordinate 26,950, forward strand.
AGTTTGAATAGGCATTAACAGTTTTGGACTGTCCAGAAAAACAGGAATTTGGAGAAACTTGAAATGGTAATTGAAGGAGTTGAACAAAAAGTGATGTGCGAAGAGTGGAAAGTAAGGCAATAAGAGAAGTAGTAAATTAGCAGTAGAAATAAAGTACTATAAGTTGGTCCTAGTAGCATTATAAGAGAGTTTCTTACTGGACTGAATACTACAAATGGGTAAGATAATAATTGTGAATATATTTGAAATGTTTTTGTTATAACTGAACTAAAGTATCAGAGAATAGTTCTTGCGGCTATAAAATTGTATAGACCATGGGAGAAAACATATAATGTACCTGTGAGTAGGTGTCAGATGTCTGTGAATCTTGTGGATGGGCTAGCCTGTATATATGGTTTGCGTGGGTAGTTGAAGCAATCGCTGTAAGGTGCTGATAATGAACAAGTTCCTGCAGATCCTGCAGCCTGTTCTGTATCAGCGGGATTTGTACTGTTCAGTTGCAGGCAATTTGCTGTAAACTCAAGTTATTATTTAGGAATATTGAATTGCATGAAATTCAATATGAAATAAGTTAGAATGACATATGGAACAGCTGAAATGAATCATCAATTATATAACATGAAATATTTGTATCAGGTAATGATTTTTAATACGCATTCATACTTTGGAGTATCCGGAATAACAGAAAATACAAGAAAGCTGAACCACTAATTAAAAGAGTTGAAGGAAAAGCGATGTGCAAACATTGGTAAATAAATAAATAAGAGAAGTAGTAAATTAGGAGCACAAATAAATTGCCGAAAGTTGATCTTACTACCATTATGAGAGACTTTGTTACTGGAGTGAACAGGTGAAGTAAAATATGGGAGAATAGCTTGTGGGTGTATCAAATTGTATAGATCATGTGAAAAAACATATAAGGTACTTGTAAGCACGTGTGGGATATCTCTCAATCATGTGGACTGGTTAGCGTCTATATAAGGTCTGGGTGAGCAGTTGAATGAATCCCTCTAAGGTGGTGATAATGAAGAGGCTGGTGCAGACCCAGTGGGCTGTTGTGTATGAGTGCTATTTCTATGGGTCACCTACAGGGAATCTATTGCGGGGAAAAAAAATTATTTAGGAATATTGAATTTTCCCAAATTCAATAAGAAATAATTTACAACTACATATGGAATAAATGAAATCAATCATTACTTATATTACCTGAGAAACTTTGTTTTTCCTTTTGGCAATGAATTTGTTTGGACAACTGTTGAAGGAATTGAAAGCGTAAAGAATAGGGAAAAGAGAAATGGAGGAACCCTTGAAAGCCTAAGTTTTGAATGAGTGAAAGTGTGAAAGCCAATTTTACGGTTTTGAGGGGTTGTGGTGGTTTGATGGTGAAGATAGTGTAATAGACCAATAGATGCAATTATTTAGCTGAAGCTTGTAGCACACATATACGGTATAATATGGCCTAATATGGTCTAGAGGAGAAAAATTAGGAATGACAGAAAGAGCTTAAGAAAAGAGAATGTAGGAATTGGAGAAAGAGCAAATGATGGAGAAAACAGGTAAATTTTGCTGAAGCGATGAACAAGTACGTCCGTAGGGCGTCGTACAGAAACAGAAATGTTGAGCAAAGTTTGAGAGACAGATTTGAAAGCTGTAGAGAAGCACAAAATAGTAACGAACATATGGATTTGCCATTGAAATTTTGGCTAAAGGGTGAATAAGTACCTGCACAGGTCATTGGATAGAAACTGAAACGTTCAGCAAACCTTCAGAGATAAATGTAAAGGGTGGAGACAAACTGAAAAAACAGAAGAAGAGATGGATTTGCCATTAAAGAGTTGACAAGTAGAAAGAAGAGTTCAAAGGGACAGAAATTAGGGTCGCTTAAACCATGAAGAAATACCTGCGCAGGTTGTCCGAGAGAAACAGAAATCTTGATCAAAGGTTGAGAGACAGATTTAAAGGCTGCAGAGAAACAACAAACAATAAAGAAGAGATGGAGTTGTGATTGAAATTTTGCTTAAACCATGAAGAGGAACTTGCGCAGGTCGTTGGATACAAAGTGAAATCTTCAGCAAAGGTTGACAGAGATGTAGATAAACAGAAAAGAATAAAGAATACGTTGATTCGCCATTAATTTTGTGGTCAATATTATGTGACATTAATTTGAAGGGAGATTGTACTAACAGTAGTTTTTAAGTGACTTTTATGCATACTATATTATAAATTTATGCACTTACATAAAATGGCTAATTAATGAAAGAATTTATGATTCATGTGTATGAACAAAATTTATTGTCGAAAAAGAAGCAGAGATTGAACAAGAGAGAAGAATTAGCTCGTTTGAACAACCTTACACTCTTGTGTTGCTTTAGTTTCAGAAAATTGTTTTCTACTGTTATTTACACAAATGTTCTTATTAGAGTTATGACTAATTGTCAGGCAAATGACAGGCAATCATTACAAGTTTTGATGTTGGAAGTAAAAATTCAGTTTGGGTGTTTTGTTGTAACGCATAACGCTAGAGGAAAAGAAGTTACATAGCATGTGGATGTAGTAACAATGGACCAAGGGTAAAAGCAAGTTAGAACATTGGTTAGAGCTAGCACATTTGTATCCCTTGTCTTCCGTACAAGCTCATATGCATTACTAATAAATGATTACATGTAAGCAGATATTAGCGTTTACATTGGATATTGAATCTCCTGAAATGTACTGACAGGGAAAAATCAAACTGTAAAGAAATGCATAACAAGGCATAGGAAGAGAAACATTAAGTTGAAATCCAACTGAAGTAAACAGACGTTAAAAAGGCTAAAGCGGAGATTTTTTGTTTACATCAGTTGGAAATACTTACATTGAGAAAGTGTGTGAGACAGTTTCCAGACTGAAGAGAAAGCCTTCATAATGACCACGGCATGCTCGCACTCTGAATAGAAGAAAACATGTTAGCTACAACACAGCATGAGTGCTTTCATTCTACATTTGAAATTTGAACAATGAGATATTCGTAGCAAAGAAAAGTACATGACACAAGCTTAACATGAATCTCCATTGCAGCCAAATAGTATACTGAGTAATTGAAGAAAGTGAGAAAAATTTGTAGAGTTAGTTCTCCTAAAATTGCCAGTCAAAGAGAGCGAATAAGGTTGAATGTTTAACTGTATTTTATGGACAAGAAAAATAGTACAGATGATTAATCAGAATGCAGAAAACATGTTTCTATTGAGAGAAGGGAATTACCAATTTATGTGAATTAAAGAACAATTTTAAGGCAAATGTTTCTCCAATTTGACAGTAAAACTTAGTTACAACTGTAAATTGTTTATATACATCCATGTACTTAGATGTTCGTAAGTGTGGAAGCATGTACATAGGGTACATGTAAATGGCCCCTTATATAGATTGACAAAGATGCTAAATATGTGAGCGTAGTTAAATGCGTTTTCTGTCTCCGCAATGAATCTTTAGCCTAGAGAATCTTTTGATTGTAAATAATGTTTTCAAACTAATAGAAGAAGTTATGACGATTTTCACAGATGAACGTTTGACATATAAAATAGACAAAATGTGTAACAAGTATGATTAAAGTCAGCCAAACACTTTGGGTTACGGAGAGAATGGATGTTTAATTTTTTCAGCAAATGTAGGCCAAAGGAGCATGAATGAGAGCTAATTGTAGCTATTTCTGTGGCCTTTTTGACATGGTATTGTATTGGATAGTAATGTCATATAAGAAGTTGAACTTATCATATTATTCTCAATTTTGAAAGGAGCATATGCCATTTTTCAGCATTCATGTTATAACCATTTTACACGTAAGGCAGAGGTTAAGGTCAGCTGTGAATTAGTGATGCGATAAAATGAAGTTCATATTTGTATGCATTTGTGTTTTAGGTGAAGCTGCAGTGACAAGTGTAGATATTTGAGTCATATTGTGTGTGTAGATAGTAACGTTTGTGGGTTTATTTGAACGTATTTCTAAAGAGGAATGTCAATAGAGGGGCAGAAGAAAGCTAGTAAGTTTAGCTAGTGCAATGTTGTATCTATACCGAACAGAAAAACATATATGGGAATAAGGAAATTTCAAAATCAGTTGATGCAGAATTTATTATTCCATCTTATTGGAAGTAAAATACAGAACTATTGTGTAGCTATAGGAAGAGCTGAAGTTTTATTAGCAACTTGTTCTGAAGCAGGTGCAGTTGATAGTAGACTATTGATACAGGTAAAAGGAAGTAAAAGTGTAGGGCTAGAGAAAGCTATAGTGCTCTGCGCGGTCTGGCTGGTTGAAATGCGTTTTAGGTTTAGGGAAATGCATGATGGAGAGGATGAGGAATGAATATAGCTGTAGACAATATTGGAAGAATGCAATCTAGCGTGTATGTAGTCATAATGGTCCACTGTAGACAAGGTAATGCAGCTACAGTAGAAGGACAATAATATTGTAATGAAGTTAGTAATGAAGTTTGCAGTTTCCCTATTCATAGTAGCTAACATCTAGATTGAACAGCGTATAAGATGTCTGTAGCAAGACCAACGGATGTAAGGGATATGATAGTGGTAATGTGTTGGTAAGCCATTTGACCAAGCTCATTAAGGTAGGAGAGTGATATTGACAGTACGGTAAAAGTAAAGATAAACATTGTGGCAGCATAGGCAAATGTAACTTTTATGGTAGGTGTAATTCATGAGACATGTTATACTAATGGCTACAAAGAATTGCTACATTCATTGATAAAATTAGTTGTTCAAATGTAAGTTGGAAAACAGTGTTACCTGAGGTGCATTTTTTTCCTGGGGGTTTTTGAGAGATGTGAACAATCCGAAACAGCAGCTTTATTAATTACCTGTAAACAGACGAAACAGCCAATAAAGTAACAAGTGTCATAGCAGTTTCTGTAGAATGTCAATAGCTTTATTAGATAAGAGCATAAAGAATTGTGTGGATTGAAATGGAGAAGGCAGGAATGACTGAAATATTGGGCAGAAAGCTGACATTACGTAGAGCCAGGATAAACAGAGGTCCTAAACTTGTTCTATTCATTTGCAGAGGAAGGGAGAAAAAGTAGACAGCGAAGTTAGAACGAACGATCAAATTAAACTGTGTGTTCCTTTTAAGTGTGTCGTTTCATTTGGAGTTGCACATATATACACATGAGTATTTCACTACTATAAGTGTTTGATGTACCAATTTGATTATGGAAGCCGTGGAAACGAAGCTACATCAGTGGAGTTGAAGTGATTAAGCTTTCATGGGAAAGAGTTTGTGTCATACTACTAAATGCGGGAGTCTGTTGTAGAGGAATTTTATCATTTGAAGGCTTCATTTTGTTTTGATGCTACAATTAGGTTTTACGTTTTTGTAACTATCCTGTATTAAAAGCCAGACAAATGGAAAAAGCTGAAAGGATAATTAGAAGAAGTGAGAGCAAAGTGACAATCAAACCCCGGTAATTAAATGTAGAAGAGAAGTACTAAATTAGGAGTACAAATGAAGCATGAAAAATTCAGCGAAGTAACGATTACGACAGACTGTCCTACTGCAGTCAGTAGGACAACTGGGTGAGATAAGAATTATGAGTGTATTTGAAATGTTTTTGTTACAGCAGAAGGAAAATATGCCACAATAGCTCCTGGGTGCATCAAATCGTATAGATCATGGGGGAGGGAAAAAAGGTACCTGTGACCACGGCAGGGATGTCTGTCAATCTGGTGGAGTGGCTAACATGCATCTATGGTTTGGGCCAGCATTTGAACGAAGCTTTCTAAGGCGGTGATAATGAAGAGGCTGGTGCAAACCCAGCAGGCTGCTGTGTATTACTGGTATTTCTCTGGTTCAGTTGCAGGCAATCTGCTGGCAAATAAAGTGAGTAGTTAGGAATATTGAATGTAAGCCAATTGAATATGAAATAAGTTAGAACTACATATGGGACAAATTAAAGGAGTGAGTAATTATATTAAAGGAAATATTTTGCGTGCGTTTTGAGTATGCATTTGTTTGGACAAGTATTGAGGCAGAAGAAAGCAAACACATATAAAAGGTCTGAATAGGGAACATATAGGGATAGAACATATGTGACAAATGAGAATACACTTAACCAAGAAATTTGAGGTCGTATTGTTGCTATAATGTCAATGAACGAACAGAAATATTCCATCCGAACAATGTAACCTATTCATCGAATGAGTTGAAGCAACTAACAGGAGAAGAACAATGTAGACCATGTAATACATTCTCATCGTGTGAAGCACAGTGAATAGTAAGACACAGTAAGTACTAAAGATGTAAGAATTTCATCTTCTATAATAGAATTTTGCAACTAACAATGCATGTACTTGTCCGAAATATTTGTGAGACAGTATATTTTGACAGGCGTCTCTCTGTCGACAATATCAGTAAATATGCAGGCCAAATTTAGGAACACCAATGTACGTTAATTAACAGAGACTTTAACAATTATCAGCAGCGTGAAGTACATATTGGCAAATTTAATGTGAAGTTGTTATCAGCAAGCAGGGTCTGTGGCGGTTGGATGTTGAAGATAATGCAATAGAGAAATACATGCAACTATTGAGCACAAGTTTGCAGCAGATACATAGCTACAGTATAATATGGTGTACTATGGTACATAGAAGAGAAATTACGAATCGAAGAAAGAGCCAAACCGCAGACGAATTAGGAATGGGAGAAAGAGCAAATGATGGAAGAAACATGTAAATTTCAGTTAAAGCATGAAGAAATACCTGTGCAGGTCGTTGGAAAGAAACCGAAATCGTAAGCAAAGGTTCAGAGACAGATTTTAACTGTATATAGACAAAGAAAAAAAGTAAGCAGCAGATGAATTGGCCATTGAAGAGGTAACAAGTAGAAGAAACAGTTGACAGAACAGAGCCACTTTACCCAGGAGGACAGAAAGTTAAAGCATGAACAAGTACCTGCGCGGCGCGTCGGAAACAAGCAGAGATGTTCAGCAAAGCTCGAGAGAGAGAGTTAAAGTGCGCAGACAAAGAGGAAAAACTAAGGAGCAGATGGATTCGCCATTGAAGAGGTGAGAAGTAGAAGGCAGAGTTGAGAGAATGCTGCGACTTTAGGAAGGAGGCGAGAAATTAGGGTTAGAATTTTGGCAGATGTAGGAAGAAGGTTCTAGAGAAAGCGTGTTTTTTTTTATGTACAATTAGTACTACCATTAGTACAATGCAAAGATGCAGTGTTGGTCCTTTGTAAAATGTACAATTAGTAGTGCGTTTAGTACAATCAAATAATGCAGTGTTGGTCCTTTTAAAGTGTCATTTCTACATAAGGGTAATATAAGATCAGAGAAATTTCACCAAAAAATAAAAATAAAGTACTAAGTACTTTTTTATCTTTAATATGAGGTCTTAGAGTCGAGTCTTTCTGGGTACGAGGTCTTCTATATTTAGAGAGTGTTTTAATTCTAATATGAGTATGGATAAAAGTGACACATATACACCCTTACTATTATACAAATGACTCACATATATCCTTTTCTTCTAACGGAATTGAAAATTTTAATTTAATTTCTTTTTTATTAAAAAGATTCGTGTAGGGATGTATTGCCTTTTCACAAGTTTATTTTTTTGATTCTTTTTATTCAACGACTATTTTGAATTTATTATCTTGATGGCCAAATTATTTTTTTTACTAACTTTTTTTAAAATTTTATCATAGATGCTCCAATTTTACAGATACAATGTTTTTTAAATAATATAGCCGCAAAAAAATAGTTTTAGATTTTTTAAATTACTTTTTTCACATTTTTTCAATTACACTTTTTTATTTTTATTTCTCATATTTTTACACTAAAAAGGGAAGAAAAAATGAAATAAGAATAAGAAATTCAAATAATGACAATCAAAGAAGTCTAAAATAAAAATCATATGTGAGAACATATATACTCCTACATGATTATTTTTAAAAAAAATTAAGAATAAAAATTACAAAATATGTTTTTCTACTTCTCTTTGATGAACCCATATGTGAGTCACTTTGATAACAATAGCAATATATGTGAACTATTTTTATAACAATAGGGTGTCGTTTGGTTGGGAATAAATTATTATCTAATACCTTCAATAAGTCATCACATCACTATAATAAAAATTTCCCCCGATAAATAATTCAAGGATTACCTAATACCTCTAATCAAATGTAGGATAAAATAATCTTCTATTTTATCCTGTAATTATTAAATCTTATATCTCACGTCAAACAACTTCTAAAATTATATACCAGTCACTTTTATAAGAAGAAATTCATCAACATTAACTGTATACAAAAATACAGTTACATATACATATACAAATTTATATTTAAATACATATAATTCAAATATACATATACAACTGAAAATCACAACAAAAAAACATATACTTATACAATTTACAGTCAAGTCAGTTTCTTATTTGTATACAGATTTCAAATATATACTTATACAATTGGAATGAAAACCGAAATATACAGATCAATAACTCTATAGCAAATATAAAATTTGGTATGTAGCGCAATTATGCAAACTATAGTTATAGCATACAAATATGATTTTTATGTTTGCTAAACCTAAAATTTACTCTATTTAAAATTACAAGATATAAATATGAAAGAAACCTTAAAATCATAGACTAGTTTCACACCTTATTAAAGCTCATTCGATATAAAAGTGTATGCATATATCAATGTGTATATTAGGGGTACAAAATCGAATCGAAAATCGAATCAAATCGCAATCGAGTCAAATCGAAAAAAAATCTGACTATTAGTTTGGTTTGACTTGATTTGGTATTGAAAAAAAAAAACCGACTATATTTGGGTTAGTTTGGTTTTAACTAAAAAAAACCCAACCCGAGACCAAACCAACCCGACATTATATATATATTTTAAATTTTATTTTATTCATAAAAATATTTACTTTGATATCATTTTTAAATATTTCTTATACTTTTCATAGTTTTTATCTTTTAATATTTATTTCAAGTTTGAAACTTAGAATTCTGAATGGTTCAATAAAGATTATAGTCTACATATATTGGTAATTATAATAAAACTTAAATCAAAATCAAATTAATACTACTGCAAAAAGAAAATCAATTCAACACTAAGAATGACAATAATATTGAATATTTCTTCTTTAGTTTTACAGTGGTTTAGACAATTAAAATACATAATCTAATTTTAATTTCCTTTAATATTTAGTCATGTGACTAATACTTATTAATTTATTTTAACATGATTTAGTACTTTTAAGTTATGATCATTTTCATTATGAATTGTTAATTTGTAATATTTGTTTTATGCGATTTCATTATTTTTTTTGTTGGATATTTTAGTGTCATTAATCATATCATATTTTGTGTTTTTTTCTTAAGAAACACCTTAGATAGTTGTATTTTAGTAGGACTAAATAAATATTTGAAGTACAAGTAAATTATATGTTTGTATGAATACTTTACCGAAAAAACTCGAAAATTTGAAAAATTCGAGGCTGAAAACCCCGAGTTTTATTGGTTTGGTTTATAAATTTAAAAATCCCATACAAATAGTTTGGTTTGATATTTGAAAAATTCGAACCAATCCGACCATGTACACCCCTAGTGTATATACAAACATATGAAAGAATTAGACCAAAAAATACATACCATTAATCAAATATTTAGAAGATTGAAAATGATAATTAGTCATACATATTTTTCTTACACTAATTGCACGTGATGATTGTAGCTTCATAAAAATTTCATGTGAAGCCTTAATACCATTGTTGAAAAATAATAGTACCACAAACATCAATAAAGAAGTATAGAGAATACTTTCTTAAAAAAAAAAACTCTATTTTTTTCAAAGATTTTTTAAATCTAATTTAGGTTTAAAAAAACTAATGAAGAAGTTGAAAATATATAAAAAGTATTTATAGAGAAAAAAAATAAAAATTAAACAATAAAAAATATTGAAAATAAATAGTCAACGTTGTTATAACCTATCTACAACAATGGGAGGGAATATTTTTTAAAATATTATTTTAACTAGTAAGAATTAATTAACTAGATGTAAAAATAATTAATCAGTTATAATAAGTATAAAAAAAACAATGTTGACCTTTGATATTTCTATATTTTTTATTGTCTTATTTTTATTTTTTTTTCTGGCAAAATACTTTTTACACTCTTTCAACTTCTACATTAATTTCTTTTATCTAAATTAGATAAAAATAAAATATTTGTAAAAAATAGAGTTTTTAAATAAATATTTTATCTATACTTTTTTATTAATATTTTTTGAGATATTGCTTTTCACAATGAATTTAATGCTTCACATGAAATTTTTAGAAAGTTACAATCACTCTTCACTCTCTTTATATCAAATTGAACAGTTAGTATTATTTATTTATCATTATATTTCTATTACCATTTAATGCTTCAAATATAAAGTGTTTAACTGCCTATAGTAATATATGGAGTATTATTTATAAATGTATGAATTAATTATAATTAATAGATGTTAGTCGTCAGTTGTCACTCGTTTATAATACATTATCTTAGATTAATATCTAAGAGACTTTATTTATTAATATAAAGTTTGAATTGTTTAAGTCAAAGTTCTAAAATATTTATGCTAAAGAATAGATAGTTTTTAAAAAAAATATAAACTTATATGATTTCTTACAGATCATTTTAATATCATTTTAAGTGAGATTAAAATTATTTAATTTTTTGGGGACTTAACATTTTAGAGAAATAATATAAATATTTAGCTTGCTTTATATTTGAGCCATCTTGATGCTAAAAATATAATTTGAGAAAATTTATGACAATATTTTATGTATAGATATTATTAATATATAATAACAGTAATATTATATACCCAAAATATAATTGTGGCGAAATAAAAATCATATATTCTTAACTATTTATAATTTAAAACACGACAACAATGAGAGGCGTTTAGGAAATTTTATGATTTTAACGGACAAGAATTGATAAATAGATGCTTAATTTTGGGATTTTATCACTCTATTGATTATTTATTGTATTAAGAATATGTTAAAAGTATCTTTTCATGCATATTATGTTGATCTATTTTTATTATCAAAACCAAATGTAAAAAAATAGATCAATGGTAATAATTGTTAAATAATTGAGTGATTTTTATCCTTTGTCTTGAATTCAAGAGTTGTTCATAGGATGTCTTCTCTTTTTTTTGGTACAATTTACGGATAATTTATATTATTGGCCAATTATTTTTTTGAAAAAAATCATAAATTCTATTGAAAAAATGTTACATCACGATTTAAATTTTTTTTGCAGGTTAATCAAATGTCAGAGAACTATCTAATATTCATTTGTAAGATTAAAAAATATATGAGCAAAAATTAGATTGAAATCCAATATTATCTGAAAGAATAATTTGTAAGGGTTATATTTTCCCTCGTAAAAATTGAACTAAGTCTAAATAGTGATTTAGTTTTTTTTTTTCACGATTATAGATTTAGGCACATAATTAGCATAAATGACTATTATAAATTTATGTTAAATATTTAGAACATTTGTCACGATTATAGATTTAGGCACATAATTAGCACAATGAAGTACTTTGCAAAAATAGCACGCTTTAATCCATTTTTTGCCATATTTAAAAAAATTCATACTCCCTATGTCCCTAATTACTTGTCCACTTTTGAATTGACACACCTATTAAGAAAATAATTAATGACATAGTGAGTTTACCATTTTACCCCTATTAATTATGAAGTGGATGAAAAGTTCTACATTTTTCAAAATAATTAGTCATTTAATTGAGGGTATAATAGATAAAAAAAATTGTCCTTTCTTGATTAATCAAAATGGACAAGTAATTATGGACAGAGGGAGTATGATTTAAGAGAACTGCTTGAAAAGAAAAACTCTCATTATTGATGTTTTACCTTTTTAATGTTGTTTTAACACGTATTGATTATTGAACACTTACCCATTGAATTGCATTGTATTGGGAGTTTAAGTATAACATTTGTTTTGATTCATACTTAATTTTTATTGTATCGTATCATTCAAATTTATATTTAGGTAATGACGATTAATTTGATATAATTTCGTCGTTACTTTAATATTTTATTCTATTTTGTCTTCACTTATTAGTTAATAATTTTGTTTTTCTTTATGCCAAATATTTTCATAATAGTTCTATTTTGTACCCAACTTTTCTACTAGGTTTGTCATTCAAATTGTGGATATGTGTCATTATGTAACGACATAGAACGATATGATCTATCCAAATATTGTATTCATTAAAATAATATAATACAATACGATACAATATAACGCAATACAATATAATATGATACGTTGTGAAACAATATGTAACAACAATCCAAACAAAGTGTGACATAAATATAAAATTGAAGAGTTAAAATGAACAATTTTAAATTGGTGTGACAAATTTTTTGGAGCAAATTAGAGAATTTGTATATGTGTTTGGCCGAATTAAATTAATTACTTAAAAAAAACATATTGAACCCAAGCTTAGAGGTGTGCAAATACCAAGTTGATTGATAAATCGAACTGAAAAAAATTGTTGTTGATTTATTAATAGGGAAATTTGTACATAATGGCAAACTATTAATTCAAATTAAATGGTATAATCACACTTTGATTTAATTGTGTCCTGTAGCAAATTGCTTGCCAGCGCCTCTCTCCCTCAAACTCTCGCTCGCCACTCTTCTCTTTCGCTCACTCCCTCTGTGCTCGCATCTCTCGCTTTATACAACAGAAGTGTATAAATTGCGTTTCTGTTTGTATAAAGCGAGAGAAAATTGTATATACACATGCAAATATATATATATATATTCGTCCTATACACTTATAATTATTTAATAAAAATATTTACCTGCCCAATTTTATGTTTGTATAATGTATAATGTATAATTTATGTTTGTATAAAGTGAAAGAGAGCGATTTTTTATATACAAATATTTTTGTCAACGATTTATACAAACGAGAGGCTAACAACAATTTATACAAATGACCTGCCAGCGAAATTATACAATTCTGAAGATGAGCCAACAAATTATACAATTGCTTCTTTTTGTATATATGTATAGCGAAATAGATAGCTTTTAATTGTATATGTATAGCGAATTATACATATATATGTTTGTTATGGAGCGCAATTATGCAAACTTTGCTATAGCATACAAATATGATTTTTTTGTTTGCTATATGTGAAAGTTACTCTTATTAATATTGGGTTATTGAGTTAACAAGTTATTAATGAAATTTTGAATTTTTTTTATCAGATTATCGATTCGGTTTTGATTTTTCAATGTTGAGTTATTGCATACCGATAACTCATTAAGACTGTAGTAATTTACTACTTTAACCATAGATAAATATTAGATATTACTCTCGGTATCTTACTAGTTACTATTTTTGCTCTTTAGCTTCAATTCACACTTCATAATGACTTTGAATTAGGGGTGAGCATGGTATGATATACACCGAAATACCATACCATACTAAATTTTTTAATACCGTGGGTTTGGTATTATGGTATTTGGTATATATTTTAATTTTTTTTGGTATTCGGTATGGTATTTGGTATTTAGAAATAACGTACCAAAATACCGAATACCATACCTAAGTATATAGTTACTTAGATAATATATGTATATATTATTAAAATACTAACAAAGATGAGACCTTGTATTAGTATAAACTAAATGTTTAGAAGTTAAAACTTTGACTACTCTATTTTGGTTGAAATGTATTTGAATTGTACTCCTTGATTAACAAAAAGATTTGTTTGTACTTTATTTGGCATATATATATATATATATATATTTCTACATGTATAATGTGTTAGTATAGTGTATAGTGCTTGGTAATATATACTCATTATATGATTACCTGGTTTAAATAGATCTTTTCTCTTGATCTGGAAGTGTAAACTCAATGCGTCATTAAAGTCAGCATCTTTGAGTGATATGCAATACTTTGGATAGTAAGTGAACAAGAGTTTGGTATATGCTAGATTTCCTTCTATTATACCAAGATTTCCTTCTCTTGCATTTATGAATCTTTCGTCCGATAAGTTTATTACTATTGGACAGTTAATTCCTTCTTTAAAAGTCGATTTGACTAGTATTTGGATTCCTCCTAAATGAACATAATTCATTTTCTTTCTTTTCTTTTCAGGAATTTTCCTAAGAATTTGTTCTATCATAGGTTTTGTTATCAGGTTTAACTTATGTTTTCCTGTTGTTTGGGTAATTTCTATTACCTTTTCTACTTCTTGATATTCATGATAAGAGATTTTGTCTCTTGAAAATACTCTCTGCATTCTGCTAAGAATATTGTCTTCAACTTTGAGATTCAGTTTTAATCCTTGGATTTTTCTGAAAGTTTCTCCATCGAAGGTGGCTTTTAAAGCGTATCCTCGATGATCTTCTTCTGTTTCTAGAATTTGAACAGAATTATCTTTTTCTTGAATTTCTCTATTCATTCAGATTCTTCTGAACTACTAGAGTATTCTTCATAGATTTCTTCAAAGAAATCCTCACTTTCTATAGATTTTATTGATTCGAGATCAGAATCAATTTCTATTCTATCTATTTTTGAGATTTTAACTCTTCTTTTGTTACATTCGTAACTCTTGTGGCCTTCTTCTCCACAATTGTAACATTTGCATTTATCTGCAGTTTTGGTTTTTGAGAAATCTCTTTTCTTTTTAAAGTATTTCTTTCTAGGAATATACTTTTGTTTTGAGAAATTTTTTCTTTTTATTAATCCTTTTTTAGATTGTTTTCTTTTTTTGTAAGGTCTATCATCACATCCCCATTGGGTAGATGCAATAGTGTCTTTACAATATATTTGGGTATTGATTCTTTTAGCCTTTCTTTGGATGTTATGAGACATGCAAAGTTGACCAAGTCTATTTTTTAGGAAACTTATCCTTTGTCCTAAGGTATCACCCTTCTTTTCTTCTTTTTCATATTCTTCTCTGAAGTATTTTGCCCAGAAGCCTGGTAATTTTTGATAGTATTTTTCTAGATAAGGCATCATTTCCTTACTGCTATCAAATATTTTATAATAATATTCTTCGAATTCACAAGTGTATTCTTGAATATAACTCATTTTACAAATTTGTAATTTTTCAAGTTGTTCTTTTGCAATTATTCTTTCGAATTCTTTATTATCTTTCTCATTTCCTTTTCCTCCAAAGAATTCGTTAGCAATGTATAATTTTAAATTTATTATACCTTCTTGAACTGAATTTTTTAGTCCTTCTAGGGTATCGTCTTTGATTATTTTTTCTGCATCTTCAGTTAATCCTGAAAACCAGTCATGTACTTTTCCAATGAAAGTATTTATCATAATGATATATTTTTCTTCGTCAGTATAATTTCCTTTTCCTAAGAGAAAGTAAAGGAGCATATTTTGAGACCATAAGTCTAAGCTACTTTCTGGATCTCTTTTACATTGGAGATCTAAGAATTGTGCTCCAATATCTCCTGTTGGGAGTCTATTTGGCATGAATTTTGATTTATCATTGTTATGATAATTTTTTGTATAATCATCTTTCTTTCTTGCTTTATTAGCATAATTTTTATCTTCGTTTTCTGGTTCTTGCCATTCTTGTTTCATTGAAGTGGATGCTTCAAACTTTCCTTGGGGTCCTCCTGTTTCCCCTTT
>JAJOOI010011476.1:0-42441 GCA_029582585.1 Solanum bukasovii
AGTTTTCATGGTCTCCTTATGTTATGCATGTTCTATTTGAATTCTTGTTTAAATGAGCAAATGAGTTTTCATGATTTATGTTCCTCATAATTGATTGCCTTTTTGGTATGAGTTGTCTATATGCTTCATGAGGATGAATGGTTGAACATGCCTAAATGTGTTTTTATGAAGAAGTTGCATAATGTGCTTTTATGAGAAAATTTCTTAAATGTGCTTAATGATGTTGTGATGATCATGATGTGATTTGGAGAAGGAAGTTCCTCCAATGAAATGAGAAATGTTGAAGTTTTGGTGCATAATGAGTTTGTAGTAGTAGTTCATACTTGTTTGTATGGCATTGAGTTTGTTTGAGCCTTTTGATGTGGAGTTGATATTTCCTCCAATTTTTGTGCATTGTTTATAATGTTGCATGCATTATTGTGGGCTGCTAGTTTTGAGTCGTTACCCCTTAATATGTTTTAAGTGTTATTCAAGGACGAATGTTCCTAAGTGGGGGATAATGTAACGACCCTAAAAATGAACTAGTGAAACTAGAGCCTAACGTGTGTGCGTTTGAGTTTGGTGTGAGGTTTCATGTTGTCCCAAGTCTTGGTCGAGGGGTTTAGGGGTCAAACGTTAAGGTACGACTCCCCAAGGACCACCCTAGGGGTCCTTGAGGACGACCCTAAATCTAAACCCCAAGGCTACCCCAAAACAGAAAGTTGGCAAAAATGGGGTGACCTACGGAAGGGATCCACGCCCCGTAGGTCCATCCATGCCCCGTGGATGGCCTCCATAGGTCAAGGGTCTCAAAAAAGGCCACAGCCATGAACCACGAAGGGATAGTATGGTCCCGTCAACCCACCCACTGTCCGTGGATGAGGGTCTCCTGAATGAGACCTACAATTCTGTCTTGGCTCGGCAAGTGTAGGGGTTAATTGGTAAATTCACCCCAAGTCCTAATAAGTTGGGGGACGGTTATTTTAAGTTTATTAAGGTATTTTAAGAGTATTAAAAGTGTTAAACTCTATTTTACATTCCATTATTACAAAACCCCAAATTCAAACTACCCTTCCCCTCAAAAAGATTTCTCTCTAGAACCTCTATAGAAGGTGAAGACTCCAAGCTCCCAAGGTCAATTTCTTCAAGGTTTTCAAAGGATTTTCAAAGGGATTTCGTGGGAAATAATAGAAAGGTATGGTGATCTTGATCCTTGTCTAATTTTGCATTCAAGGAGCCAATTGAAAGAATATTTTAAATCTTGAAAATCTATGTTTTCACTCAATCTCATGGGTTCTTTCATCAAATATTTTCAAATGGTTTCTAATGAAAAATTATGATTGTATTGATGTTTAATTGACAATGTATGTTGAAAATACTCTATGAACCCATGATTTCTCTCAATTCCTAAATTGTGCCTTTTGAAGTGGGTTTGTTGATCATGAATGAATGTTGATGGATTATACCTAAATTGATTTAGATTGTTGAATTGAATCACAATTCAAGAGAAATTGTATTAATAAAAGGTTTGTTGGTGACGTATGATCATGGCCTTGATAGGGCAAGTGATGACCTAATTTCATGTTGAGTAGAATTATGCTTGAGCTATTGATCCACTTGAAAGGTGGAGGTGTTTACTTACTTTGTATATTGATCCACTTGAAAGATGGAGGTGTTTACTTATTATGAATATTGTGATCATGGTCTTGAAGGCATAGTGGGGGTAATTGAAGTATTATCATGATGTTGTATATATGAATGTGATGTAAAGCATGTGTGTGATCTAAAGTAATGAAAGATGATCATGTTTAGAGGCTAATTATGTTAGGATTGAATATTATCTATCTATTAACACCTGTGAAAGATGGGGACAATGGGAAAGGCTATTCTCACATACGCACACACTTGAATGAATGAATGAAGTTCAATGATAATGTTAATGAATGTTGAGTCAACTGAAAGGTTATTCTCATTTGTACTTTAATGAATGTTAATGACTTGTTGTGAAAGGGCTTTCTCACAATAAGGGGATTCTTAGGTGAAAGGCTATTCTCATCTTTGAATCTATGAGCTTTCCAATGAATTAATGAATGTTGGGTTTGGGATGGATGCTCATCCGGGAGTTGAGGTGGAGTATCTAGTAGCGATCCCTTATCCCATAATGAATTAATGTAATGAATTTAATGTACTATGTGGGGAATAATGCTAAGCACCGAGAGGATATGGTTTGAGATGGGTGCTCATCAGTGAGTTGAGGCGGGGTACTTAGTAGCAATCTCTTGAGATGGATGCTCATCCGTGAGTTGAGCGGGGTTATAAAGTAGAAATATCCTTATCCCATAACTATGTGCCCACATAGGTCTAGCTAGTGGATCCACTTAAGCTAAAGAACAATGGTCCTACGTTAGGCAAGTTGGAATCCCTTATCCGGTAAGGGTGACACTGGGATTCCATGTCAAGCTCTCATGGTCTATGTCAGTTAAGGCTTACCCCCCAAAAAAATGTTAATGAAGTATGGCTTCTTAAGGATGTACTACTTAGTGTGGGTGGTGGTATGGGACGCCATCTATACATTGCAGAAGTAAGCATTTGAGAGGAGTCATGGTGTATTCCTAATAATGTTAATGTAATGAATGGACTCTTATGATCATGTTAATGAAGAATGTTGATATTATGTCTTAATGAATGAATGTGTTCTTAATGAAGTTAATGAATAAGTGACTTAGATGATTATATGTGTAGTGCAAGAATGCATGCTATACTTGGGTTGTATATATATATGAGTTACTTTCTTGTTATGACTTGTTGAGTATGAATGTGCCTAGTTTATGGTGACTTCAAATGAGCACTTAGTGTGAGTAGTATGGGATGCTACTTGCACATTGCACAAGTGTGACTTAGAGTTATCTTAGGTGATGGTCCTTATGTGATAATTATGTCTTATGTAATGTTGTGTCTCTTAGCTGTGACAATTGTGTAAGGTTGGAAAGTTTGTATGATGAGTTCACTTTTGGTGACCTTAGGGTGATGCCTTGGTGTGGATGGTGGTATGGGACGCTATCCATACATTGCACAATGTGTTACCTAAGGGTTAAAGGTAAAGGAATGGTTTATATGCGGAGTATGTTTTAATGTGAATAATGACTTGTATGTTAGTTGTGATTGAGTATTATGACTGTTATACTTGTATTTCATGAAGTTTTACTAAACTGGCATAAAAGCATGACTTTCAAATCAAATGTCCCTTTTAAGCATGTTTTTGCATGGTCATCATACTTGGTACATTTTGTGTGCTAACTCATATTTTCTTTACTCTTATGAAGTGTAGGGATTGTCACTCAATTTGATTCTCCCTAGTGAAGCTTGGACTAGACTTCTTACAAGACATCTTTTAGTGTGTCATCATAGATCGAGGACAATGACATTTAATGTTTCTAGCTCTTTCATATTTTAAGACTATTGTTAATACTTCGATTTTAAAGGGCCGTGACCCTATCTTTTTAAAAGTTTTTGTCTAAGATGGCCATGTGAGACTATAGTATTCCGCTGCTTTATAAATGAGTTTTCGATTGTTAGTTTCATTAAGAAAAGTTTTAATTCCGCACTATTTTTATTACCTATGCTATGAATGAATGCTGTGAGGCTTGTATAAGACCCCTTCAGGGTCGAGTACGCCGTGTTACGACTATGGGGTGCTCTCGGGTCGTGACATTCATAGTCTAAGATTTACTCTAAAGCATTACATCTCATGATCATTACCCATGCTTTACTCTCAAGAAATTAACATCATATTCATCATATATTCTTCAATCTAGAGCAATTCTATTCATAATCCATCAATCCTATAAGGAGATATCTAACCCATAGAGTGTCCCTCACATGGCATTTAACCCACTATATCAATTCAACCCTAAAATCATAGGATAGGCGTGGATGCATGTAATTTCATCTTAAATAAATGCAATTCTATCAATTAAATCATAAACAATCATAATCCACTCAATCGGATCAACATTCATCATAACCCATAACAATGGAACAAAGCTTAACTAGAATTGGGGAAAATCTTCATCAAATTTTGGAATTCTAGGGGACTCCATGGGTGGAAGGATCCCATGGATGAAAATCCCTCATACCTTAGTCGAATAGCCCACAAAATCTTGCAAATTGGGAGACTTGATCTTGACCTAGCTTCAATCTTCTTCTTCTACCTTCTCGAGATAGAATATTTGGGACATTATTTGGGTTTTCTTTTGTGATTTGAGAGTATGACTTAATTGGGGGATTTTGGGGGTTAAAAACACTTATATAGGTTGTCTAAGTCTAGGAAAAATGACACCACATTGATTTAACTTAAATCGGAAAAGACCCTTAAGTCCCTAAAATAATTCCCCTGACTTGACCCACGAGACCGTGACCCATGGACCGTGGATGGACCCACGGCCCATCCTGGTCAAGCGTGGTTTGAGTTCAGAAATTTGGTTTCCAGGCCCTTGACTTACGACTCCCTAACAACGGACCGTGGATCCATCCACGGGGAGTGGGTCCTGGCCGTGGTTCATTGCTCAAGACTGTGTCTCACGTGCCCATCCACGAAGCCCTTCCATGGGGCGTGGGTCTAACCATGGGGCCCGTTTGGCCCTCGTGGGTGACACCTATAGGTTTTGCAATTTTTTGGCTAGTTTTCCCTCTTTAGGCTACGAGGTGTTACATTATCCCCCCCTTGGGATCATTCGTCATTGAATGAGATTCTAAGCACGTTTCTAAACGAAAAGACTTAAAACTAGCATCCCATCATGTATGCAACATATCTAAGTGCACACAACTACGGATGAACCCTCAACTCCACTCTCACATACTGAATGCACCACACGGGAGTAGGAACTACATCTAACAACTTAATGTCCATGAATTTTTTAGATTCTTACACTTGAGGAGGAACTACCTTCTCCAAACTCAAAAGCAATGCTCAACATAATCTCATGGGGCCTATATGCAATTCAATCTCAAAAGGCACAATTTAAAGGAGGGGATCTCCACTCCAAGTCAAGGCATGTTCTACAACTCATCTCATGAAGTCTATAAGCAACTCATATTCGAACTCAATAACATGAGGAAAATAATGCACATAAGCCATTTCATTCAAGACTTAAGCAATTCATGAACATGCATAATCATAAGGAAATCATGGAAACAGATAAAACACACATGACTTAAAACATAAGCTAAACAAGAGGATCTCATTACCTCAAGCTAGAATAGGAGGAAAAAGATAAGGATATCGGGACATCATATCGGCCTCGGCCTCCCAAGTAGCACCCTCAACTAGATGATTTCTCCACAACACTTTTACAGAGGCAACCTCTATGTTCCTCAATTTCTTGACTTGCCAGTCTAGAATCTCAAACAGAACTTCATCATAAGAAAGGTTCTCTTTCACTTCCAATACTTCTAGGGGAACTATAGATGTCAGATCTCCAACACAATTTTTCAACACAGAGACATGGAAAACCGGATGCACCGATGCCAACTCATTTGGCAAATCAAGTTCATGTACAACCTTACCAACCCATCTCTAAATTTGATATGGCCCTACAAAACGGGGACTAAGCTTCCCTTTCTTTCCAAACCTCATTACACCCTTCATGGGAGAGATTTCCAAGTAAACCCAATGAAGCACATGAAATTCTAGGTCTCTCCTTCTAACATCAACATAGGACTTTAGTCAGCTTTGGGCGGTTCTCAATCTATCTCTAATGAGCCGAAATTTCTCACTAACCTCATGAACTAACTCGGGTCCTATTAAAGCAACCTCACCCACATCAAACCAACCTATAGGAGATCTACATATCCTACCATAAAGGGCCTCAAATGGAGCCATACCAATACTAGAATGGTAGATATTATTATAGGCAAACTCGATCAATGACAAATGGTAATCCCAATTATCCTTAAAGTCAATCACACAATCCCTCAACATGTCTTCCAATGTTTGGATCATTCGCTCCGCTTGCCCATCGGTTTGGGGGTGAAAAGTCGTACTAAGCTTAACTTTAGTGCCAAGACCCTTTTGGAAGGACTTCCAAAATAGAGAAGTAAATTGAGTACGTTTATCGGAGATAATGGACGAGGGTACTCTATGCAATCTCGCCATCTTACTCAAATACAGCTTGGCATAATCTTCTGAAAAATAAGAAACCTTGACGGGAAGGAAATGTGCCAATTTTGTCATCCGATCTAAAACCACCCAAATAGAATCATGGTGGCGCCGGGTGTGAGGCAAACCAACTATAAAGTCCATATTTACATCTTCCCACTTCCAAGTGGGAATGCTAATATCTTGAGCTAAACTTCTTGGTTTTTGATGCTCAACCTTTACTTGTTGGCAATTCGGACATTTGGCCACAAATATCGCAATATCACTTTTTATCCCATTCCACCAATAGACTTCCCATAAATTACGGTACATGTTGGTGGCCCCCGGGTGAATAGAATACTGAGAACTATGGGCTTCAAAAATAAATGTGTTCCCTCAAGTCATCGACATTTGGAACAGATAACCGACCTTGATATCTCAGGACACCATTTCCCCTTGGGAGAAAGACTCAACGAACTTTCTATGTACCATCTCTTTTAACTCTACTAAAGTCAGTTCAAGACATTGCTTTGCCTTAACATCCGCCACAAAAGACAATTTTCATCCTTTATGAATAATGACACCCCCCTTGGCGGAGTCTACCAATCGAACACCCAATCGGGCCAGTACATGGACATCTCGGGCCAACTTTTTTCTATCTTTATCAATATGTGCAACACTACTCATCGATAGTTGACTAACAGAATCCGCTACTACATTCACTTTTTTGGGGTGATATATGATACTCCTATCATAGTCCTTCAACAATTCAAGCCACCTACTTTGGTGAAGATTCAAATCCTTTTGGGTAAACACATATTGTAAGCTTTTATGGTCGGTAAAAATATTAACATGGACCCCATACAAATAGTGCCTCCAAATCTTTAAGGAAAATACCATCGACGCTAATTGAAGATCGTGGGTAGGGTAGTTCTTCTCATCAACCTTTAGTTGCCTTGAAGCATTGGCGATCACCTTACCATTCTACATAAGCATACATCCCAAACCCACTCTAGAGGCTTCAAAATATACCACAAAGCCATCCGTATCTTCTGGTAAGGTTAACACCGAAGCGGAAGTAAGTCTTTCTTTCAACTATTGGAAACTTTTCTCACAAGCTTCGAAACACATGAACTTGGCCTTCTTTTGAGTCAGAGTCGTTAAAGGAGAAGCAATGGAAGTCAACTCCTCAAAAAATCTTCTATAATAACTAGCCAAACCTAAGAAGCTTTGAATATCCGTCAGTGAGAAAGGTCTAGGTCAACTCTTGACTGCTTCCGTCTTGGTAGGATCTACCTCAATACCCTTACTTGAAACAATATGACCAAGAATAGCTACGGACCTTAACCAAAATTTGCATTTACTAAACTTTGCATAGAGTTTTTGGTCCTTGAGAATTTGCAATACAATCCTCAGATGATCAATATGCTCATTCTCACTTCTTGAATAGATCAAAATATCATCGATAAACACAATCATGAAGATATCAAGGTACTGTCTAAACACCCTATTCATCAAGTCCATAAACGCAGCGAGAGCATTTGTCGAACCAAAGGACATAACCAAGAACTCATAATGACCATATCGGGTTCTAACGGCCATTTTTGGAATATCTTCCTCTTTCACCCTTAATTGATGATAACCTGACCGGAGGTCAATTTTTGAAAAATAACTTGCTCCTTGAAGTTGATCAAATAGGTCATCTATTTTCGGTAGAGGATACTTGTTCTTGATGGTCACTTTATTCAATTGGCGATAATCAATACATTCAGAGGGAACCATCTTTCTTCTTAACAAACAACACCGGCGCACCCTATGGAGAGATACTCAGCCGAATGAAACCCCTATCTAATGAGTCCTTTAACCGTTCCTTCAACTCCTTAAGTTCCTATAGAGCCATTCCATAAGAAGGGATATATATAGGTTGGGTATCGAGGAGAAGGTCAATCCCATAGTCTATTTCCCTTTTGCGAGGAAAACCGGGTAAATCTTCGGGGAAAAATTCTGGAAACTCTTTTACAATAGGGACCGACTCAAGAGTACGAGATTTGGACTCCACATCCCTTACCCTCACTATATGGAAGACACAACTCTTCGCAATCATTCTCCTAGCTTTTAGGTAAGAAAAAAATTGACCTCTAGGCATAGAATTTACCTCCTTCCACTCAAGAGTAGGCTCATTCGGGAACTGAAATTTGACCACTTTAATCCTACAATCTATACAGGCATAACACGAATGAAATCAATCCATGCCCAAAATAACATCAAAGTAAATCATATCAAGTTCCACCAAATCTACTAGAGTGACTCTATGGGATAAGGAAATGGGACAACTCCTATAGACCCTTTTATCCACCACAGAATCACCAACGGGGGTAGGAACAGAAGAAGGTTATAACAACACTTCGGAGAGCACATCAAATCTCATAACTACAAAAGTAGTCACAAATGACAAAGTAGCACCCGGATAAAGCAAAACATACATATCTATATGAATTTTTTTTTACGTACCAGTCACAACATCCAGGGAGCTCTCTTGGTCACCTCTAGTTTGGAGCGCATATAAATAGTTTTGCTTAGGAGCATTTCCACTTGAGCCACTTGGACTAGATGAAGGGTAGGGTTGAGCCCTACGACTAGTGTCTCCATCATTTTTAGTAATCGAAGGGAAATCCCTTATTTTATGATCCATTTTACACATCTAAAATAAGAATTAGAGCCCGGTAAACACTGCCGTTCATGATTTCTCCCACATTTAGTACAAGTAGGCATCAGAGCCCTACTACCATCTCATTTCAGTTTTGGGTTAGACACCCTCTCATTCTTTGGCCTCGGAGGAGCACCTGTAGAACCTTGCCTGGAGAACGTTTGCCGGAATCTAGAACGACCCCGTCCATCTGACCTAGCATGAGAATAGTTGCCATCATCCACTCTAGCCCTTTATACCTCTCTAGATCTTTCCTTGAGCTTTTCTTCCTCAATTTATTGGGCATGCACCATAAGGAGAGAAATGTCCATGTAATCGACAAGCATAGTGGTGCGTCAGTCTTTGACAACCAAGTCAGACACTCGCGACACAAACTTACTCATCTTGGCCCTACGATCTGCCACAATGGAAGGAGCATACTTGGATAGTTGTGTGAACCTCAAAGTGTATTCCCTTACACTCATACTTCCTTGCCTAAGGTTGATAAACTTAACTACCTTTGACTCTCTCATCTCTAGAGGGAAGAATCGGTCAAGAAATGAACTTTTGAACCTTTTCTATTCTATAGGACTTGCTTTCACCGGCCTAGCCTATTTCCACTGTTTAAACCATATCTGAGCAATCCCTTTCAGTTGGTAAGCAGATAACTCCGCTTTCTATACCGAAGTCACACCAATGATAGCAAGCACCTTATAAACCTCGTCGATAAACTCTTGAGGGTATTCCTCAAGTTTGGAGCCATAAAATTTGGGAGGGTTCATTCTTATAAAGTCCCTCACTCTTGTCGCCGCCGTACCCACATTAGGGTTCACAGAGATTACCACATCTCTATTAGCTTGAGTCGTCAAGGCTTGAGCCAACACTTGGATAACCGACCTAAAATCTGCATTAGTTACATTCTCGTTCAATGGATTGATCGAACCTTGAGGAGGAGCTTGGGGAGGAACCTCTTGCTTAACATTGCCTTCCTCCAACATTCTCGCGTTAGCCCTTCTAGTATTCATATCCTAAAAAACATCACGCATGGGTTAGGAGAAAAACTTATCGAGTTAAACTCCATGGCACAACTTAGAGAAGTGAAGAAGTGAAATTTCTTAAATATCTAATAGCCTCCTATTCATAAATATGGCGCGCTTAATAGTTATGAACTAGACTCTCCTAGACATAGTTTGAGACATCCTAGAACCATTCTAAACCTTATGCTCTGATTACCAAGTTTGTCACGACCCAGGGGTACCCCGTAGATCTAAGAAGGCGTATAAGACCCTGAGAGGCCTCATACAAGCCAACTAGCATATCATAACATAGAGTACTAGAAAAGGTGTGGGAATTTAAAACTTTTCAAATACAATCAAAGCCTTTTATAAAAGCAAGGGGAAGTCTAACATTACATTGTCTCAAATGATCCAAACATGAGAAAAATGAAATCTTGGGACGTAGCCCATACAATAGTCTCAAAAGTAAATGAAAGACATAAAATAGATAGGGTGATCCAATCCTCGAATACAATGAGGACTCACCAAACCTTCACTTCAAAACATTCTAGGAACCTAGCCACGAGTGTGTGAATCAAGAACGTCGGACCCTACATTAAGAATGTAGGCAAGAGTATGCGTTAGTACAATCAATTACTAAATATGATGGCTAGCATAAACAACATAAATATAAGCATTAATCAAGATAAGACATAAGGAAATACCATAATCAATACTTATAAAACATCATAATGAAAGAGGAATACTCCTTTAAGTAACCTCACTTAAGCTTAACCAAGTCATTGGTCATCCACCTCTAGTCAACCTTACATCATGCAAGGCATATCTAGTAACACTCCACACAAGTTAATTTTATAATATAATCTCATTAATCATACTTGCTTTTAATGTGGATTCACCTCAATGCCTAGTTCATAAATGCTAATAGGTATTCACCTCTTGCCTTACTTACTTTTAGATTGCGGGTACTCGCCTCCATAACCTCTTCATATGATATGGGTACTCACCTCCACATTGTTTCATAAGAGCATGTATACTCGATTCTATGTCCATTCATCATAGTAAGAACATGGGGACTCACCTCTTAAATTCTAAGGAGTATGGGAAATCACCTCAGATCCTTACATATGAAGGTCAAGGGTAATCACCTCTAGCCTCATCATTCATTAAGCATTATAGTCTATATTCATTTTACGTGAGCAATCATTTCAACCTAGAATTATTCATGTGAGTAAACCTTTCACATTAATTCAATCATGCTTATCAATTCATTATAGGAAGTATCTCTTCCACATCATAGCATTTACAATCAACAAGGCATAGTCTAGGCTTTACTCTAAAGCACTACATCTCATGATCATCACCCATGCTTTACTATCAAGCAATTAACATCATATTAATAATATATGCTTCAATCTAGAGCAATTCTATTCATAATCCATCAATCATATAAGGTAATATCCAACACATAGAGTTTCCCTCACATGGCATCAAACCCACTATATCAATTCAACCCTAAAATCATAGGATATGCATGGATGAATGTAATTTCATCCTAAATACATGAAATTCTATCAATTTAATCATAAACAAACATAATCCACTCAATTGGATCAACATTCATCATAACCCACAACAATGGAGGAAACCCTAACTAGAATTGGGGAAAATCTTCATCAAATTGTGGAATTCTAAGGGACTCCATGGGTAGATGGATCCAATGGATGAAAAGACATCATACTTTAGTCAAATAGCCTACAAAATCTTGCAAATTGGGATACTTTATCTTGACCTAGCTTCAATCTTCTTCTTTTTCTACCTTCTACAGAGAGAATATTTGGGATAGGATTTGGGTTTTCTTTTGTAATTTGAGAGAATGACTTAATTGGGGGATTTTGGGGGTTAAAAACACTTACATAGGTGGTCTAATTTTAGGCAAAATGACACCACATTGATTTAATGAAATCTAGAAAAGACCCTTAAGACCCTAAAATAATTCCCCTGACTTGACCCACGAGAGCATGACCTACGGACTATAGATGGACCCACGACCCGTCCTAGTCAAGCATTGAGTTCAGTTACTTGGTTTCCAAGCCCTTTACCTATGACTCCCTAACCACAGACCATGGACCCGACCACGGGGAGTGGGTCCTGGCCGTGATTCATTGCTCAAGACAGTATCTCAGGTGCCCATCCACGGGGCGTGGGTCCAACCATGGGGTGTGGTTGGCCCTCATGGGTGACACCTGTAGGTTCTGCAAATTTTTGGCTAGTTTTCCCTCTTTAGGCTATGGGGTGTTACACACGAACCTGGTCCCAACCACGGTCCGTGGGTGGCCACCATTGGTTGGTACCTGCAACTTTTCAAGAAGTTGCTATTTTACCTCTTTGAATCTGGGGTGTTACAGATCAACGATTTTTAGACTATGATCATATGATGAAGCTTATGAACTATGATAGATGAATTTATGAAGATATGCATGTTCTTTTAATGAAATTGATTTAATTAATTTAAGGTTTTTTAGGAGTAAAGCATCAATGTTTTTGTTGTTATTGTGAAAGGTTTTTTCACATACTACTAAGAACATGATCGTGAATGGATTTATCACAAAAGGATTCATAAGGTTGAAAGGTTTTCTCACCTAAGTTAAGTCAAGATTAAGGAGATATTCTAATGAACTTTAGCTAGTAATGGTTACTTCATTGTGCCTTTCCATTGATGATGAAATTAATAAGACTAATGACTATTTCGTGGGATTTTTTCTTAGCTTCGAGAGGTATTGAGATGGAGACTCTCCCGTTAGTAGAGTTTGGGTTTCTAGTATCAATATTTTTATTCCATAACTGTGTAACCATATGATGATTGTCTTAGATAGACATTAGCTAGTGGATCCACTTTAGTTCACACTCAAGGTTCTTACCTTGGCAAGTAAGAACACCCGTTTCAGTGTGCGACAGACAGTGGATTCCATATTATAGCTCATATGGTCTATGTCAGTTACATGGTAGATTTCCCACAATAATAAACTAAGGTTACTTCTAATGTATCTCACAAGTGATTTAAAGGTTTTTTTATCTTTCATTGACCATGATTATGATTTATGTTTTCTAACCCTTTTATCTTATGATTTAGCTTGGCCATTGCATGTTCTGTGAAGTCTTTTTAGCATGATTTCATTACTCTTATACATTGCTATCATACTTAGTACATTCATGTATTAATGCATACTTGTGCCTACATTGTAGGGTCAAATGCTCCTCCCTCTCACAGTCGTGGCTAATTTATCTTTTGTGTCCAGGGATTTGGTGAGTCCTTATGTTCCGAATAGAAACACACTTTTACTTCTTTATGTCATTTCAGTTTTCAAACTTGTATGTGATGTATGAGTTACATCTCAATCGCTTCTTTAGATGTAATAGATGGCTTATTGAGACTTATATTAGACTTTTTCTTTTATCAAACTATTTATTTTTATACGATTGTTTCTTTGAATTCTTTATTTCAATTATCTTGTATGATGTATGCTAAGTGGCCTGTGTAAGGCCTCTTTGGGTTGTATAAGCCATGTTACTCCTATGGCTTACTTTAGGACTTGAAAATACATATATGCTCATATCTAACACCTTGTAAATTTTATGCTAAGAATCTGAACTACCTATCATAAGCATATGAGCTTGGACAGGGTGATGTCCTACTTTGGGATGTGTGTTAAGGTACATTCTCAAGTGTAGTAAATGTACCGAATGTGGTTTAGGGTCATAAAGGACCTCTAGTATTAAGTCAAGTTCATAGCTTTCCTACCGATTATGTTTTTTGCATTTGTTCATATAAGGGTAAATTTTAGAATATCATATCTCTCAGCATATAAAGAATTATGTGGCCTATGACCTACCTAATTGAAGGTCTATGTCTGTTGTTCCCATTGCCACCAGGTTTGCATCAATCAGATCTTTGAGTAAAATAATATGATCATTTTACTAGAAACACTCTCAATAGTATTTTCTGAACCTAAGTTTTACGAGTCCCATTCAAACTAGTACAAAACATAAATTAAGCTCGTAAAATTAAAATTCATAAACTTATTATTGGGCCTGATTTTCACATATTCAATTTATGATTGCAAATCTAACTAAAAGCCGCAATTTGGGTCGGAAGAATGAACTTTAGACACTCATTTTTCAACCTATTTTTCACATATTAACCCATGAGTCGTAAATCAATCAAGGGGTCGTAAATAGGGAATGCAGAATAAACTTTAAGAACTCAAAATTTTAGTTTGAATTTCATGGATAAGATTTACAGTTCGTAGATCAAATTTTTATTAACCCGTTGATTAATGGAAATTGAATAAGTTTACCATTAATAATAAGTATCCTCTCTTAAGGATAGATGAGTTG
This sequence comes from Solanum bukasovii, assembly GCA_029582585.1. Taxonomy (NCBI): domain Eukaryota; kingdom Viridiplantae; phylum Streptophyta; class Magnoliopsida; order Solanales; family Solanaceae; genus Solanum; species Solanum bukasovii. Next base: position 14,216 of record JAJOOI010011476.1, read on the forward strand.
TTTGATCAACTCCATGGAGCGAGTTATTTCTCTAATATTGATCTCTGGTCGGGTTATCGCCAATTGACGGTGAAGGAAGATGACATCCCGTAGATGGTTTTTTGAACTCTATATAGTCATTATGAGTTCTTGGTAATGTTATTTAGTTTGACTAATGCTCCACCTGTATTTATGAACTTGATGAATAGAGTGTTTAGACAATACCTAGATATGTTTGTGATTGTTTTTATTGATGACATCTTGATTTACTCACGGAATGAGGCAAAACATGGTGATCACTTGAGGATTGTGTTGCAAGTCCTCAATGACCAACAACTCTTTGCAAAGTTTAGTACATGCGAGTTTTGGTTAAGATCCGTGGCTTTTCTTTGTCACATTGTTTCTGGCAAGGGAATTGAGGTAGATCTTAAGAAGACGGATGTGAATAAGAATTGGTCTATACCTCTATCCCCGGTAGATATTCAAAGTTTCTTGAGTTTGGCTGGATATTATAGAAGGTTCGTGGAAGAGTTTTCTTAAATCACCTTTCCATTGACTGCATTGACCCAAAAGAAAGTTACGTTCTTATGGGTGGAAGCGTGAGATAAAATTTTCCAAGAGTTGAAGGATAGACTCACTTCGGCTCGTATTTTGACTTTACTAGAAGGATCCGATAGATTTGTTGTTTATGTGATGCTTCAAGTATTGTATTAGGGTGTGTTCGTATGCAAAATATGAAATTTATTGCTTATGATTCAAGGCAACTTACGATTCATGAAACAATCCATCCTACCCAAGATTTGGAGCTAGTGGTGGTTGGGTTTGCCTTAAAGATTTGAAGGCATTACCTATAGTGTGTTCATGTTGATGTCTTTACTGACCACAAAAGTTTGCAATATGTTTTCAAGCAAAAGGATGTAAATCTTTTCAAATCTAGATAGCTAGAAATCTTGAAGGACTATGACTTGGGCATCCTTTATCACCCGGGCAAAGCTAATGTGGTGGCCGATGCCTTAAGTGGGTTATCCATGAATATTGTTGCACATATTAAGGATGGTAAGCAGGAGTTGGTTTGTGATGTTCATAGATTGGCCCAATGAGGTGTACGGTTGGTTTATTCTAATGAAGGTGGTGTTACTGTTCATAATGGTTCAGAATTGTCCTTTCTGTTGGATGTGAAAGCCAAGCGAGGTTTTGATCTGCTTTTGGTTGAATTAAAGAAAATGGTGCTTAAAATGTTTGTTGAGGCTTTCTCCCAAGGGGAGATGGTGTGCTTCGATATCAAGTTTGTTTGCGTGTTCTTAATTTTGATGTCTTGAAGGATCAAATCTTATCAGAAGCCCATAGTTCTCGATATTCTATTCACTTAGGAGCCTCTAAGATCTATCGTGACTTACGGGAGGTCTATTGCTGAAATATAATTAAGAGGGATATTGTAGAATTTTTGTCTAAGTGCCCTTAGTATCAACAAGTGAAAGCTAAGCATCAAAAGCTGAGAGGTTTGTCCTAAGAAATTAGCATTCCTACTTGGAAGTGTGGAGATGTGAATATGGACTTTATTGTTGGTTTACCCTACACTCGGTGACAACATGACACGATTTTGGTTATAGTAGATCGTATGATGAAGTCGGCTCATTTCATTTCCATTAAGGTTTCTTATTCGGCAGAATATTATGCTACACAGTATTTAAGGGAGATGGTTAGGTTGCATGGATTGCCCCTATCCATTATCTCTGATTAGGGTACCCAATTTACTTCTCAATTTTGGAAATCTTTCCAAAAAGGTCTTGGTACTTGTGTTAAACATAGTACGGCCTTTCATCTCCAAACTGACGAACAAATGAAGCGTACTATTAAGAATTTAGAAGATATGCTGGTAGCTTGTGTGGTTGTTTCAAGGGTAATTGGGATGATCACTTGCCTTTGATTGAGTTTGCATATAATAATAGCTATCGTTAAAGCATTGGTATGACTCCATTTGAGGATCTTTATGGTAAGATGTATATATCTCCTACATGTTGGTTTGATGTTTGTGGGGTGTCTTTGGTAGGTCACGAATTAGTACTTGAGGTTATGGAAAATGTTTGAATTATTAGAGAAATGGCTCAAAGTCAACAAAAATCCTATGCCGATGTTACAAGAAGAGATCTTGAGTTTTAAGTTGATGATTGAGTTTACTTGAAAATATCACCTATGAAGGGTATCATGAGATTTGGAAAGAAGAGGAATCTTAGTCCCCGATATGTAGGCCCATATCAGATTTTGAGGCGTATTGGTAAAGTTTCCTATGAGCTTAGTTTGCATAAAGATATAGCATCTGTACATCCAGTTTTCCGTGTCTCCTAGTTGAAGAAGTGTAACACCCCGTAGCCTTGAGTGAAAAGTTTAACATGATTGGAAGTTCCAAGTGCCACCCACGAGGCCACCCAGGCCCCGTGGATGGACCCATGCCCCGTAGGTGGGCAGCGTGGGTGAGCTCCTTCTTGAATCTTCGTAAGGCAGTGTCCACGGGCAGGACCCACACCTCATTGATGGAGTCTTAGGTCCCAAACTTTAGTTAACCATTTGCAGACCCCTAACAACGCCTAACCAGCATGGGCCGTGGGTCCAACCACGCCCCGTGGTTGGGGTCTCGTGGGTTGGGGAAGTGAGTTGGGTTAAGCAGTGAAGTGAGGGCTTAATGGAACTTTTCAGAATTATTTAGTGATTAAGTGGTGTCATTTTATCTTAGTTTAGACCACCTTTATAAAGACATGAGAGCCCTAAAGTAAGTCATCCAAGTCATTATTTCTAAATCCCCACAAGAAACCCAATTCCCTCTCTAGAAAGTGAAAAAGAAGAAGTAGAGAATCAAGCTAGGTCAAGTAATGTCTCCATTGATTCAAGCATTGAGGAAGTTGTAATCAAGGTATGATGGATTATTCATCCATGGAGCTCCCATGTTTTACCCAATTGTGAAAATGAATCCCCAATCTTAGTTTGGGTTTCTTCTAATATTGTGGGTATTGTTGTATGTTGATCCAATTGAGTGGATAATGATTGTTTATTATTGAATTAGTAGTATATCATGTTTCTAAGATTAAATTACATGTTTTCTATGCCTAACCCTATTCTAGTTGATGGAATTGAAATAATATGGTTTTATGCCTTAAAAGGGGAAATTGAGGACTTAGAGGTGATCTTCTAGGATTGATGGCATGTGTAGTAATTTCTTGAGAGTAACAACATATAGACATGAATTGCATTATATTAACGTATATATGCTGGATCATGATTAGTAATGCTTGAGATTTACCCTTGAAGATGATATATGACTAGAATGGCTTAAGAATGAAGCATGTGATTAGAATGTCTTGTGATATAGGACTATGTGAGGATTGTAAGAAGTAAAGCTTTGAGAGTAAGGCTTGTATTGATGTATGTTGACTCCTAGGGCTTTGAGAGTAAAGCTAATGTGTTGAATTATGAATGTTAAGGCTTTGAGAGTAAAGCTTGCACGTGGGTGGAAGACTAGATATTTTTTTTGTGGAAGAACCTTATTCACCTAATGTACCTTATGAATGTTTTATATTGTGAAGTGAATGAGTCAGTTGAGCTATGATGGTATCCATAACTAAAGCTTAGAATCTATATATATTGATTGATGGTAAGTTGTGAACCTCAAGGAGGTAAGGTATGAGATTATGTATGTTTTCATGAAGTTTATGTTAATGCTCAGTGTACATTTTGAGAGTGAAGTGTTAATGATTAGGTTGTTGTTGTGGGCTGATTGAAAGGTTATTCTCATGAACTCATAATGAACTTAATGTAAAATGTTTTCTCACTTAGTGAAGATTCTAAGGCTTAAAGGCTTTTCTCAGCTAATTGAATCTAAGAGTAAAAAGTGATCATTAATGGTGATAGTTGCTCACGCATGGTTTAAAGATTTAAGTCAATGATGTACCTTGAATCGATATGCCAAGGGCACCCTTTCCTAAGTGACTAAAAAGACTATAAATGACATGAGTCTAGAGGTGATTCCCCAAGACCTTTATATGAGAAGGATGTGAGGTGATTTCCCCTATTCCTAAGTTAATAAACATGGGGTGATTACCCATGTCATGTGATAAGGAGTATGAGGTGACTACCCTTAATCTATAACTCCTAAAGCAAGGCAAGAAGTGATTACCCATTAGCCTTTATTATGTTTATCATGGAGGTGAATACCTATATCATATCATGTCGGTCATGGAGGTGAATAACTATGATCCTTGTAAAATGATGTGGAGGCGAATACCTACACATATAATGAAGGGGCATGGAGGCGAATACATATGATTCCCTAAAATGGTTATGGAGGTGAATACCTATGACTATACATGTAAGGCAAGAGGTAAATACCCATTAGCCTTTATAATAAACATAGAGAGGTGAGTCCCCATGTCTTATGAGTAAGTAAGAGTAATGTGATCTATGGAACATGAGAATGACTAATTTGAATTGTAGCTTGGAAGGACCTTCCAATACATGTATGACTAGAGGTGATTTCCCTTGTCTATGAGAAATAAGTTAACTATGAGAATAAAATGTGATGAAAATGAATGATGACCTATGGAGGTTTACTTAGCATGGGTGAGATATATGGGGTCTTACTCATGCATTGCAAAAGTATGCCTTAAGGTTACTTATGAAGTATTTTTTTATGTCATGATTTTTAAGTGTGTTAACTATGCTTAAGACTTATGTTGATCTAGATGCATTGACTATGCCTATGACTATGTTGCTATCTCTTATGCTTATAGTTTATGTCTTATGATGTATCTCTTATGATTATGTATATGTCTTATGTTGACTATGTTGTTATGCTCTTATGATGTTATGTTAGCTATCATATTTAGTACATTTTGTACCAATGCATACTCTTGCCTACATTCTTATCAAATGTAGGGTCTGTTGATATTGAGTTCCATCCCTGTGGCTAGGTTCTTAGTAGAGCAAGGAGTGAAGACTTGGTGAGTCCTCATAGCATCGAAGATTGGATCACCTTTCCTTTATGTCTGTTATTTTTATGTTAGAACTTTTGTATGGGCTGCCTACCAAATGAATTTATGGTTTTAGATGGTTTGAGACAAGTGTAATAGACTTCCGCTTCGCTTTTATAAAGACTTCGATTGTTATGAAAAATATTTTAAATTTCTGTATCATTTCAATTACTTTATGTTTTGATATGCTAAGTGGCTTGTATGAGGTCCTTCGGGGTCTTGTACGTCATGTTACATCTAGGGTGTACCCTAGGGTCGTGACAAACTTGGTAATTAGAGCACAAGGTTTAGAATGGTTCTAGGATGTCTCAAACCACGTCTAGTAGAGTCTTGTTCATAAGTGTGAAACGCACCCCATTTATGAATGAGAGGCTATTGGATGTTTAGGAAACTTCATTTCTTCATTCTCTAAGTCATACCATAGAGTTTGACTCTATTAGGTCTTTCTCCTAATCCATGCACGATAGTTTTCAAGATATGACTACTACAAGTGCTAACGCTACAAGGAATGAAGAAGACAATGTGGAGAAATAAGTTCCTCCCCAAGATCCTCCTCAAACTTCGATTGATCCTTAGGATGAAAAATATCAAATGCGGAGATTAGGTCAGCTTTTCAACTGTTGGCTCAAGCCATGATGGCACAAGGCAATATAGAGGTTGTAGTTCTGTGAATCCTAATATGAATTCGGCGGCTTCAAGAGTGAGAGATTTGGCAAGAATGAAACCCCCGGAATTTCATGGCTCCAAAGTGGAGGAAGATCCTCAAGGGTTTATAGATGAGGTCTATAAGGTACTTGCTATTATGGGGTTGACTTCGGAACATAAGGTGGAGTTAGCCGCTTACCAATTAATAGATGATGCTCAAGTGTGGTATGATCAATGGAAGAACAGTAGGCCAGTATGAGCTGGTCCCATAGAGTGGGAATTGTTTAAATCGGCATTTCTTGATAGGTTCTTTCCCTAAGAGTTGAGGGAAGATAAGGTGGAAGAGTTCATTAACCTTCGTCAAGGAAGTATGAATGTAAATGAGTATGCACTAAACTTTACTCAATTATCCAAGTATGGTGACAAATTCAAGGGATAAGATGAGTAGGTTTTTGACGGGGGTGTCCTACTTGGTAGAAAAAGAATATTGTAAGTCAATGCTCCATCATGAAATGGATATCGCAAGACTTATGGTGTACGCTCAACAAATTGAGGAATCAAAACTCAAGGAAGAGTCCAGGGAGAAAAAGAAGTCAAGAATGAAGAATGATACCCCCCCCTCATGCAAGGTCGAATGGACATGATCTCCCTAGGTATAGACAAAAGTACCCCGGGAAAGGTCCCTAAAGTACTCCTAAGTTCAACCAAGAAAGGGTGTCTAACCCTAACCATCAAAGAGATAGTTGTGGGGTTCTATTACCAAGATGTAGTAAGTGTGATAGGAGGCATACGTTGTGGTAAGTTGGGCCACAAGATAAGGCATTGCCCTATAGTTGCTAGAAATAGAGGGGATAGTCGTTGTAGGTCTCAACCGTACCCCTAATCTGGTTCAATTGGTTCGGGTAGGAGTGCTCCAAAGAAGAATAGGTTTTATGCACTCCAAGCTACCGGTATGTTGCTACCGGTATGTGTTCTATGCTTTATTAGATTCCAGTGTAGCTTTGTCTTGTGTGGCTTGATAGACTTGATATTATATACTTTGTCGTTGTCCTTAGTATGAATGGGTTGCATTATTTCTATATGTTTGGATTGTAGAACCCGACTTAGTCATTATGAGTTTTGGGCTATGTTTGGAAGGTTTGATGCATAGGGTGTTTAGAAGATACCTTGAGATGTTCAATTATTAGACTCCTATAAAGAGTAGTAGTGTAGTCACCCTGGTTTAGAATCATCATGTGTGATGGATGTGAAAGCATAAGTGGTAACTTGATCCGACCTTAGAATTGAAAGTGATGGTGCTCAGAAAGTCCACCTAGGCTTACTCCCAAGGGGGAGATGGTGTGCTTAGATAGCAAGGTTGTAGAGTGTTCTTAATGTTCATGGTTTGGTTTATGTGTGAAGTCATGTGTGCTTTAGGTGTTTCCATGATTTCCTTATGTTGTGCATGTTCATGAAAACTTGTGTTTAGAAAGAAAATGAGTTTGCATGATTGAATTTCCTCATGTGTTAGTGCATTGAGTATGAGTTCCCAATAAAACTTCTCGAGATAAATTGATGAACATGTCTTAGCTTGGAGTTGAGAGATTCCTCCTTGAGTATGTGTTATAAATATAGATTGCATATAGGCTCCATGAGTTGTGTTGTGCATGATTTAGTCCAGAGATGGTATTTCCTCCTTGAACAAGAGTAGATGTTGAATTTCATGCATTTTGGGTTGTTAAATGTATTTCGTACTCCCGTGTGTTGCATTGAAGTATGTTTAGCTTGGAGATGAAGTTCCTCCTTTGGTTATGTGCATTTAGATAAGTTGCATGCATGCTGGGTTGCTAGTTTAGAGTCGTGACCTTGAGAAGTTCTTAGAACGTCATTCGAGGACGAATGGTCCCAAGGGGGAGATATTGTAACACCCCGTAGCCTTGAGTGGGAAGTTTAACATGATATTGAGTTCCATGTTCCACCCACTAGGCCACCCACTCCCCGTAGATGGACCCACACCCCATAGGTGGGCAGCGTGGGTGAGCTTCTCCTTGAATCTGCCTAAGGAAGTGTCCACGGTAAGAACACACACCTCGTGGATGGGGCCACACCTAGCGGGTGGAGTCGTAGGTCCCAAGCTTTAGTTGAACACTTGTAGACCCCTAACCATGCCCAACCAGCACGGGCCATGGGTCCAACCACACCCGTGGTTGGAGTCTCGTGGGTTAGGGCAGTGAGTTGGGTTAATCGATTAAGTTAGGGCTTAATGGAACTTTTTGGAATTAAGTAGGGATTAAGTGGTGTCGTTTAATCTTAGTTTAGACCACCTATATAAAAACTTTAGACCACTAAATTAAGTCATCCAAGTTATTATTTATAAATCCCCAAAAGAAACACCATTCCCTCTCAAATATTCTCTCTCTAGAAAGTGAAGAAAAAGAAGAAGAGAATCAAGCTAGGTCAAGTCAAGTCTCCATTCTTTCAAGCATTGAGGGCTTTGTAATCAAGGTATGATGGCTTATTCATCCATGGAATTCTTTCATCTATGGAGCCCCCATGTTTTCCCCAATTGTGAAGATGAATCCCCAATTTTAGTTAGGGTTTCTTCCAATATTGTGGGTATTGTTTTATGTTGATCCAATTGAGTGGATAATGGTTGTTTATGATTGAATTAGTATTATATCATGTTTCTAATACGAAATTACATGTTTTCTATGCCTAACCCTAGTCAAGTTGATGAAATTGAAGTAATGTGGGTTTATGCCTTAAAAAGGGAAATATAGGACTTAAAGGTGATCTTCTAGGATTGATGGCATGTGTAGTAATTGATTGAGAGTAAAATCGTATAGACATGAATTGAATTAGATCAAAGTATATATGCTGGGTCATAATTAGTAATGCTTGACATTTAGCCTTTAAGATGATATATGACTAGAATGGCTTAAGAATGAAGCATGTGATTAGAATGTCTTGTGATATAGGCCTAAGTGAGGATTGTAAGAAGTAAATCTTTGAGAGTAAGGCTTGTAGAGATGTATATTGAATACTAGGGCTCTGAGAGTAAAGCTAATGTGTTGAATTATGAATGTTAAGGCTTTGAGAGTAAAGCTTGCATGTGGGTGGAAGACTATACATATAATTGTTGCGTAAGAACCTTATTCACCTAACCTACCTTATGCATGTTTGATAGTATGAAGTGATAGAATCACTTGAGCTATGATGGTATCCATGTCGAATGCATAGATTGTAGATGTGTTGATTGACGGTAAGTTGTGAACCTCAAGGAGGTAAGGTATGAGATTATGTATGTTTTCATGAAGTTTATGTAAATGTTATAAGTACACTTTGAAAGTGAAATGTTAATGATTAGGTTGTTGTTGTGGGCTGATTGAAAGGTTATTCTCATGAACTCATAATGAACTTAATGTGAAAGGTTTTCTGACTGAATGGAAATTCTAAGGTTGGAAGGTTGTTCTCACCTAATGGAATCTAAGAGTAAAAAGAGATCATGGATGGTGATAGTTGCTCACACATGGTCTAAAGAGTTAAGTCAATGATCTACCTTGAATCGGTAGGCCAAGGGTACCCTTTCATGAGTAACTTAAAATACTATAATATAACATGCATCTAGAGGTGATTCCCCTAGATCTTTATATGAAAAGGATATGAGGTGATTTCCCCTATTCCTAAGTTAATAAACTTGAGGTGATTACCCATGTCATCTGTTGAGGAGTGGGAGGTGACTACCCTTAATCTATAACTCCTAAAGAAAGGCAAGAGGTGATTACCCATTAGCCTTTATTATGTTGATCATGGAGGTGAATACCTATGATCCATACTAAATGATGTGGAGGTGAATACCTATATCATATCATGTCGGTCATGGAGGCGAATACCTATGGTCCTTGTTAAATGATGTGGAGGCGAATACCTATATCATATAATGATGGGGCATGGAGGCGAATACCTATGATTCCCTGAAATGGTTATGGAGGTGAATACCTATGACTATACATGTAAGGCAAGAGGTGAATACCCATTAGCCTTTATAATAGACATAGAGAGGTGAGTCCCCTTGTCTTAAGAGAAAGTAAGAGTAATGTGAGATATGTAACATGAGAATGACAAGTTTGGATTGTAGCTTCAAAGGCTCTTCCAATACATGTATTACTAGAGGTGATTTCCCTTGTCTATGAGTAATAGGTTAACTACGAGAATAAAAGGTGATGAAAAGGAATGATGACCTAAGGAGGTTTACTTAGTATGGGTGAGACTTATGGAATGATGACCTTAAGGTTAGTTATGAAGTATTCTTTTATGTCATGCTGATTTAAGTGTGTTAACTATGCTTATGACTTATGTTGATCTGGATGCATTGACTATGCCTATGAATATGTTCCTATCTCTTATGCTTATAGCTTATGTATTATGATGTATCTCTTATGATTATGTATGTCTTATGTTGACTATGTTGTTATGCTGTTATGATGTTATGTTAGCTATCATATTTAGTAAATTTTGTAATAATGCATACTCGTGCCTACATTCTTATAAAATGTAGGGTCCGGTGATATTGAGTTCCATCCCTGTGGCTAGGTTCTTAGTAGAGCAAGGAGTGAAGACTTGGTGAGTCCTCATAGGATCGAGGATTTGATCACCTTTACTTTTTGTCTTTTATTTTTATGTTAGAACTTTTGTATGGGCTTCGTCCAAAGGCATTTATGGATTTAGATGGCTTGAGACAAGTGTAATAGACTTCTTCTTTGCTTTTATAAAGACTTCGATTTTTATGAAAAATGTTTTAAATTTCTGCATCATTTCTATTTATTTATGTTATGATATGCTAAGTGGCTTGTATGAGGTCCTTCAGGGTCTTGTACGCCATGTTACATCTAGGGTGTACCCTGGGTCGTGACAAGAAGTGTGTTGGAGATCCGACATCTATTGTTTTCTTGGAAGGTTTGGGAGTTAAATAAAATCTTTCTTATGAACAGGCTCTACTTGATATTTTAGACCAACAAGTCTGGAAGTTGAGAAACAACTAGTTGAGGGGTGCTACTTGAGAGCCCGAGGCTAATATGATGTCCTGGTATCCTCAACTCTTTCCCTCCGTCCCTACTTTAGCTTGAGGTATTTAGTTCCTCACGGTTCATCCTTTTGAGTTTCATGTGTCTTAGTTATTCTTCTGATTTCTCATGCATCAACGCATATGAAAATATCTGATTTTTGATGTTATGATTAAGCGTGGAGTGATTCTCCGTGTTTATGTGCATTTGAATATGAGTTGCATGTATTCCTTATGAAAAGATGTTTTGAATATGCTTGAGCTTGGAGTTGATCTTCCTCCTCGGATATATGCATTTATATGATTGCATTCATGTTGGGTTGTTAGTTTCTCTCCTTCTCTATTCATTCTAGCATGAGTCCCATTCGAGGATTAATGTTTCTAAAGGGGAGATATTGTAACACCTCAGAAGTCTGAAAGTAGAAATAAAAAGGTTGGTGAACAAATGTCTGAGAACTGGTTTTATGAGTCCAACCTACGACCGTGGGAAGGGAACCGTAGATCCAGGGTAGAATTTTTGAAAAGTCAAGTCCTAGTACCTTTTCTACAATTGACTAGTACGGTCAATCAATGAATGTATGAATTGTAGATACGTCTCATAGCTGATTCCCAGACTTGGTGAAATTTTAAAGCCTATGGTTGGGTTATACAGTTGGTATCTACGGTCCATAGATAGTTCTACGATACGTAGAATGTGTCCATCAAAGTTTTTCAAAATTAAGTGTCTCTGATCATTTCTACGGTTAATCAGGACGGTAGGTGTGTCACTTCAGATTTAATAGAAGCAACATTTCAATTTTTCCAAAACTCTAGTGCCAACACAGACGGAGCCACCAACGGTTAGTAGGTCACACCACAGACCATATGTAGGTGTTGTGGTTAGACTATCCAGAATGTCAAGTTCCATTACTTTACCGAAAATTCACAAAGACGGTCAATTTCCCAATGCACGAGTTGTAGGTAGGCCTCGTAGGTCATTCCCAGAGTTAGTTGAATTTTAGTGTCAAAGTTGAGACCAACAACTGGTCTTGTACCTCCCGTTGGTGGACCCACAGACCGTACATGGATCCGTGATTGTGTCACGACCCAGGGGTACCCCCTAGATGTAAACATGGCATAGTCGACTCCTAAGGGGTCTCATACAAGCCCTAGCATCATCATAACATAAGAAAGTAGAAATAATGCGGAAAATTAGAACTTTACAATCGAAGTTCAAACTTTATTTTCATAAAAGGAAAATAGTAGGAATCTAGACTCTTAGTCTCATACACTATCTAAGTACAATAGGGAATCTCAAATAAGGTCAATAGCCATTTAGACATCATAGTCTCATAGAATGAAGTGGCATCAAATGCTTTTCCTCGGATCTTGAGGACCTACCACAAGTCTTGGAGAAGTCTATTCCAAGCCTTCTTCAAAGTAGGGAATGGAAGTCCTAGCCGGAATCTACACAGATAAGATGTAGAAGGGAAAGAGGGGTTAGCACTTAATATGTACTAAGTATGGAAATATGCATAAAACCCTTAAAACATGCAAAAAGAACATTTTTATAAAATATATGCATTTATGAGGTTTTGAAACCAACTTGCATCATTAACATAAGATTCAAGCCAATATCACAATTATATTCACAATATAGTAAAGACATGACCATAGCAACCCCTAAGGTCCACTTGTTCCAGGTAAGGTTGGCATCCCATAATACCAAACTTACTAAGCATCCCTTAGGAACTACCTTGGTCACACATATTACTTTTAGACTTCATCACATTCAATACTCATAAGTAGAGGATTTGTCATGTATAACATTTGAATATAAGGACAAGTAATTCATAGAAACTATCCATTCAATATACATGCATGCATTCATGTCTCAACATAGTAATGAGAACCATCTATATCATCCTACCAAGTTTACTAGTGCAATGTAAAAGTGAAGTCCCATACCCCCACTCCTACCTAGCAACTTTACTAAGATGACATAGAGTAGTTCATGCTTCATCCATTATCTCATTATCTAGGGTAAAACAACCATAACCGACATAGACCGTGAGATCTACAAGGAATCCGGTGTCTAAACCGCACACCGAAAAGAGGTGTTCTTCTTGCCGAAGGTAGAACTAAATATATATTTATAAGGTGGATCCACTAGCTAACTCCTATGTTGGCACATAGTTATGGGATAGAGAGATTGCTTCAAGAAACTCTACTTCTTGCATTAACGGAAAAGTCCCCATCTCATGAGTTTACTAAGATGGCCCAACCTCTTGCATTAACGGGAGGGTCTTTTCCTCATTGGCCATATCCACTCGGTGCTTAGTATTATTTCCCAAAATATTATCATTAGTCTTTCAATTGTATCTACATGTGTGAAGGATTGTTCAACCCTCCATTCAATACAATTCAATAAGTAACTCATAGATTCATTAAGATGAGAGTGCAATTTCAACCTAGAATCAACATTAGCATGTGAGTAGAACTTTCACATTAACATTCATAGTGTCTTCATGAGAACTATAATTTCAATCAACACAACACATTAACATCATTCTAAGCAATTTATGCAACATCATACGTAAGGGATAAGGGAAGAAAGACCATTCACCAATACCTCACTTTGCACCATTGTCATAGAACCTTTACCCTTCAAGTAAATCCCAAGTTCATATACAACATTCCTCAATATATACATAACCCTAGAAGTTTACCCCTTTCAAGGTCATGAATCAAGTATCACAATTACACATAAAGATACTACAATAGGCATGAGGAAACAAGATTCAACAACTAAAATAATCATAGATACAATTCATAGTAATCCTTTTGCATCAATACCTTCACTAACATTCATGAAACTGGGTTCATGGGGTGCACATGGTTTCATAGGGATTTTATTATAGAAATCAACAATTAACATCAATTCATCCACGATATAAGTCAAATAACATAGTGAAAACGTTTTTCGGATGAACCCATGGCTAGAATAGAAACCCTAGTTTTTAGTCAAGATACCAATTTCGAAATAAGAGTTTTGAAGGGCTTCTTGAAGAAACTAGTCCATGAATCAAGATCCCCATATCTTAACAGAATCCTTGCCCACGAATTGGAGTGAAAATCTTAGAGCTTGAACCCTTATCTTTAAGTTCTTGGTGTTCTTCAATGGAGGAACTTCTAGAGAGATAAATATTGAAAGGATTTGGGTCTTCTTTTATTTCTTTTAAGAGTGATTAAAAAGGGAGAATTTGACTCTAAAAAGTATTTATATTTGGTAGGAAAAGAGTAGAAAGTGTTGGTTTAAGTTTAGGAAAGATTTACTAAACGACCTTTCATTAAACTCCAAATTCTAGCCTTCCCACGCTGAATCTCACCCATTGGCACCCTTTGGCTCGCCAAGGCACTTAGGCGACTCGCCTAATGCATCTTAGGCTCGCCCAAAGTTACAGTGAGCTCCATAAATTGGCAGCTCACTTAGGCAATTGAGAGGGGCGATGGGCGAATCGCCAACCCATTGGGCGACCCTCAACCTATCTCGCCCCTTGTTACAGTAGCTAGGACTAGTATGAAGGTTGTCCATTAGGCGATAAGAGCCCTTTGGCGCATCACCAAATCTCATGGGCGAAGCTAATGCCCATCACCGAATGGTCTTGAGGTACTATTGTTTTTCCTTCATTTTTCTTAGGTAGTTTAAGGTCCTAGACTTCACCCTAGACTCCTCCCTTAACCATTTAAGCTCTAAGACAGCCTAGTCGTTGGTTTAAGGTTACTCTAACCCACACAATGAGGCTCTAGTTTATCCTACCATTTTCCTGGGTGTTACATTATTTCCCCCTTGGGGATATTCATCCTTGAATGAAAATCTGGACACCTTACGGAAGTGTAGATTCAAGACTAGTAGCCTAACGAGTATGCAACAAATACAAAAATGCAAGACTCATAGCAGGAAACATCAACCACATTATAACCATGCAACTAATCTATCCCCAATATGACATCGAAGTTCATCATATCTAGTTCTACCAAATCAACCAAGGTGAAACTATGAGAAAAAGAGATTGGACAACCCCTATATACACTTTTTAGCTATAACCGAATCACCTACCGGGGTAGACACGAAAAAGGGCTCTTTTAGGGTTTCGGTGGGCACATCAAATTTCATAGCCACTAAAGGAGTAACAAAAGACAAAGTGGCACCGGGGTCTAATAATGAATAAACATCAATTGAAAATACCTGTAACATATTGGTAACAACGTCCAAGGAACCCTCTTGGTCACTTCTAGGTTGGAGAGCATAGAAGCAATTCTTCTTGGGAGCATCGGAGTTAGAACCACTAGTGGGAGCCTGATTACCTTCTCTTCCCTTGGACGTACGAGTCGAAAAATCTTTCAATTGGTGGCCACTTTTTCCACATCCATAGCACACACCCATACCGGCAAGACATTTCCCTTCATGCTTTTTACCATATTTTGCACAACTAGTTCTTTCAACATAAGGGCCACTCCTAGTGCCTCCTTGACGCTTAGGGGTAGCCACCTTTCCTTTGTTAGGCTTAGGAGCATTAGAGGGGGTTTGGTTGGTAAACCTCTTCTTAAACCTTGGTTTACCTTGACCTTCAAACTTACCTTTAGATGAATTTCCCTCATCGGCCCTTAGCCTTTTCACCTCTCTATTCTTCTTTCTAAGCCTTGACTCTTCCACTTGTTGAGCATGTACCATCAACCTAGAGATATCCATGTTGTCATGGAGCATTCACACTCGGCACTCTTCTTCAATAGCATCGGAAACACCAGTGACAAAACGACTCATTTCATCCGTGGATTAGAAACCAACGAGGGAGTATATTTGGACAACATCGTGAATTTCAATGAGTATTCTTGGACGCTTATCCCTCCTTGACGGAGATTGATGAACTCCTCAACTTTTACCGCTCTCTTTTCATGAGGGAAAAACCTCTCAAGGAAAGCCTTCTTGAATATCTCCCAATTCATGGGACCCTCTAATATAGCCCTATTATCCTTCCATTGATTGTACCAAGTTTGGTCTACGTCTTTCATTTCATACCCGACGAACTTGGCCTTCTCAATAGAAGTGACTCCCATAGAATACAATATTTTGTAGACCTCCTCTACAAACTCTTGTGGGTCCTCGTTTACCTTAGAGCCATAGAACATAGGGGGATTCATACGGGTAAAGTCTCTCAACCTTGAGGCCATGGTACTAACATTGGGATTTGCTCAAGGCCCCACATCTCGGTTAGCATGGGCCGTCAAAGCTTGTGCTTGAATGGTGACGGCTTGAGTTTGCACCGTCATGAGTTCAGTTAGGGTATGAAGAGCCACTCTTATCTCCACATTAGACATAGCTCCTTAATCAAAAGGGACTTAAGGGTCTTGAGGAGCATGAGGGGGAACCTCCTCATTGACATTCTCCTTTCGAGCCCTTCTTGCATTAGTCCTTCTTGTATTCATTGCCTATAATCACAAGAAAAAGATTAGGAGAAAGTACTTCATAGAGTTAGGACTCTACAGCACTACTAAAGAGTAATTAAGAAAATGAGAGCTAATAAACATCTTATAGCCTCCTATTCATAAGTGTGGCATTCTTCACACTCGTGAACAAGACTCTACTAGATGCGGTATATAATACATCAACCTAAGAATTATCCCAATAACTTATGCTCTTTGTCACGACCCAGGGGTACCTCCTAGACGTAAACATGGCGTAGTCGTCCCCGAAGGGGTCTCATACAAGCCCTAACATCATCATAACATAAGAAAGTAGAAATAATGTGGAAAGTTAAAACTTTACAATCAAAGCTCAAACTTCATTTTTATAAAAGGAAAATAGTAGGAATCTAGACTCTTAGTCTCATACACCATCTAAGTACAATAGAGAATCTCAAATCGGGTCAATAGACCTTTAGACATCATAGTCTCATAGAATGAAGTACATAGAAAGTTTACAAAGTCTATTATAATAAGAAAGAACATAAAGTGGCATAAAATTCTTGTCCTGAGATGTTGAGGACATACCACGAGTCTTGGAGAAGTATATTCCAAGTCTTCTTCAATGTAGGGAAAGGAAGTCCTAGCTGGAACCTACACTCACAAGATGTAGAAGGGAAAAAGGGGTTAGCACATAATATGTACTAAATATGGAAATATGCATAAAAACCTTAAAACATGCAAAAAGGACATTTTTATAAAAGATATGCATTTATGAGGTTTTGAAACCAACTTGCATCATCAACATAAGATTCACACCAATACCACAATTATATTCACAATATAGTAAAGACATCACCATAGCAACCCCTATGGTCCAATTATGCCATGTATGGTTGGCATCCCATAATACCAACCTTACTAAGCATCCCTTATGAACAACCTTGGTCACACATATTACTTTTAGACTTCATCACATTCAATAATCATAAATAGAGGATTAGTCATGTATAACATTTGAATATAAGGAAAAGTCATTCATAGCAACTATCCTTTCAATATACATGCATGCATTCATATCGCAACATAGTAATGAGAACCATGCATATAATCCTACCAAGTTTACTAGTGCAATGTAAAAGTGAAGTCCCATACCCCCACTCTTACCTAGCAACCTTACTAAGAAGTTATAGAGTAGTTCATGCTTCATCCATTATCTCATTATCTATGGAAAAACAACCATAACCGACTTAGACCATGGGAGCTTCATGGAATCCGGTGTCTAAAACCCACACTGAAAAGTGGTGTTCTACATTCCTAAGGTAGAAATAAGTATATAGCTATAAGGTGGATCCACTAGCTAAGTCCTATGTTGGCACATAGTTATGGGATAGGGAGATTGCTTCTAGAAAATCTACCTCTTGCATTAACGGATGAGTCCCTATCTCATGAGTTTACTAAGACGACACAACCTCTTGCATTAACGAGAGGGTCTTTTCCTCATTGGCGATAGGGTCTTCACTAGCATTCATGAAATTGGGGTCATGGGGTGCACATGGATTCACCGGGATTTTTACAATAGAAATAACCAATTAACATCAATTCATCCATGATATAAGTCAAATAACATAATGAAAACGTTTTTAGGATGAACCCATGGCTAGAATAGAAACCCTAGTTTTTAGTCAAGATACCAATTTTGAAATAAGAGTTTTGAAGGGCTTCATGAAGAAACTAATCCATGAATCAAGATCCCCATAACTTAATAGAATCCTTGCCCACGAATTGGAGTGAAAATCTTGGAGCTGGAACCCTAATCTTCAAGTTCTTGGTGTTCTTCAATGGAGGAACTTCTAGAGAGAGAAATATTGAAAGGATTTTGGTCTTCTTTTATTTCTTTGAAGAGTGATTAAAATGGGAGAATTTGACTTTGAAAAGTATTTATATTTGGTTGGAAAAAAGTAGAAAGTGTTGGTTTAAGTTTCGGAAAGATTTACTAAAAGACCCTTCATTAAACTACAAATTCTAGCCTTCCCACGCTGAAGCTTGCCCATTGGTACCCTTTGGCTCACCAAGGCACTTAGGCGACTCGCCTAATGCACCTTAGGCTCGCCCAAAGTTACAGTGAACTCCATAAATTGGCAGCACACTTAGGCGATGGGGAGGGGCTATGGGATAATCGCCAACCCATTGGGTGACCATTAGCCCATCTCGCCCTTTGTTACTGTAGCTAGGACTAGTGAGGAGGCTGTCCATTAGGCAATAAGAGCCCTTTGGTGCATCGCCAAGGCTCATGGGTGAATGTACTGCCCATCGCCGAATGATTTTGAGGTATTATTGTTTTTCCTTCATTTTTCTTAGGTAGTTTAAGGTCCCCAACTTCACCCTAGACTCCTCCCTTAACCATTTAAGCTCTAAGACAGCCTAGTCGTTGTTTTGAGGTTATTCTAACCCACACAATGAGGCTCTAGTTTATCCTACCATTTTCTTGGGTGTTACAGATTGTGAGTCCAAGAATGTTGGTTTTTGATAACGCTCAACAACAATTAATTCGATTCTAACTGTAGGTGGTCACTAACAACAATAAATTGTAACACCCCGGATTCAAAAGAGGTAAAATTACAGATTTAGAAAAGTTGCAGGTGCCAATTGATAGTGGGCACTCACAGACCGTGGTTGGGACCACAGACCGGAGGTAGGGTCCATGGTTGGGAACCTATGGAAATTAGGCAGACCAGGACAACGGCCTGACCAGGGGATTGTAGGTAAAACCATGGTTCATGGTTTGGGGTCCGTGCTTCAAGCCAAAATCTTCCAAAATCTCTGTACTTAGTGACAGACCACAAAGACGGACTGTAGGTCGATCGATGGTTCGTCGGTCAGGGGTCCGTAGGTCATCACTGACAGTTAGTTTTAGGTGCACATGGATCTTTTCTGGTTTTAATTAAATTAATGTGGTGTCATTTTGCCTAAACCTAGACCACCTATATATGTATTTTAGACGTTTGAATTCACCGATTTTTAGTCATTCTCTCAATTCCCAAAAGAAATCCCAACACTCTCTCTCAAGTATTGTCCCTCTAGAAGGTGGAAGAAGAAGGAAAAATTGAAGATAGGTCAAGTCAAGTCTCCAATATTCAATCTTTTATGGGCTTTGTGATTAAGGCATGATGGATTTTTGTCCATGGGATCCTTTCTCCTGGGGAGTCCCTTTAGATTCCCCAATTGTAAAGTCTAAATCCCCAATTCTAGTTAGGTTTTGTTCCAATGTTTTGGGTTATGATTAATGTTGATCCAAATGGTTGGATTATGATTGAATTGATAGAATTATAGGTTTTTACGATGAGATTACATGTACCTATGCCTATCCTATGTTTCTAGGGTAGAATTGATCTGATTGAGTTGATGCCATGCAGGGAAACTTTATGGGTGAGATATTTCCTTATAGGATAGATGCTTTGTGATTATAATTTCTTGAGAATGAAGCATAAATGATGATCATGAGATATAGTGGTTTGATAGGAAGGCCCGGACTATGTATTGTTGATTGTTGATGTTGTAGTGTGGAAGGGATACTTCCCACCATGATTTGCTAAGCATGATTCAATGAATGTGAAAGGTTTACTCATATGAATGATTCTAGGTTGAAATGATTTCTCACCTTAAATGATTCTAGACTAAAATGCTAAATAATTTATGAGGCTAGAGGTGATTACCCTTTACCTCCATTTAAGAAAGAAATGAAGCGATTCTCATATTCCTTAGAATTGAACAAGAGGAAACTCCCCATATTCTTATTATGATGATTGGACAAGGAGGAGAGTATCCATGATCTTTATGAAATGATGTGGAGATGAGTACCTTTGTTATATAATGTTGTTGTGGAGGCGAGTACCCATAATCCTAAAGTAAGTAAGGAAAGAGGCAAATACACATTAGCCTTTTTATGTAAGCAAAGAGGAGAATCCCCATTTCTTTAAAAGTAAGTAAGAATAATGTGATTATGTTAGGAAGATGATTAGCTTGGAGTATTTCTTGATATGCCTTCCATGATGTATGCATGACTAGAGGCGGATGGCCTAAGTCTTGACTAAAGATAAGTGAACTTAAAGAAGTATTCCTCTTTCATTATGATGATTTATGTGCATTGACTATGCTTATGGTTTGTGTTGACTAACCATTTTGTTTATGTTTTTTATGCAAGCTATCATATTTAGTACATTCTTGTACTAATGCATACTCTTGCCAACATTTCCTATCAACATGTAGGGTTCAGTGATCTTGATTCTCACTCTCATGGGCTAGGATCATAGTAAATGAAGGAGTGAAGATTTGGTGAGTCTGAGGATTTGACCACCATATCCCTTTTGTGTCTTTTTTTTCATGTTTGAACTATTGTATGGGCTGTGTCCGAAGATTTTTCATATTGCTAGATGGTTTGAGAGAAATGTATTAAACTTTCTCTCGTTTTTATAAAGACTTTAGTTGACTTGAAAATGTTTTATATATCCGCACCTTTTTCTATTACTTTATGTTATGATATGCTAAGTGGCTTGTATGAGGCCTCTCGTGGTCTTATATACCTTGTTACATCCAGGGGGTACCCCTCTGTCGTGACAAACTTGGTAATTAGAGCACAAGGTTTAGAATGGTTCTAGGATGTCTGAAATAACATTAAGTAGAGTCTTGTTCATAAGTGTAAAGCGGGCCACATTTATAAATGAGAGGTTATTAGATGTTTAGAAAATCTCAATTCTTCATTTTCGTAAGTCGTGACATGGAGTTTAGCTCTATAACGTCTTTCTCCTAATCCTTGCCTAATGGTTTTTAGGATATGACTACTAGAAGAGCTGCTAGAAGGATGGAGGGAGACAATGTTGATCAAGAGGTTCCTCCCGAAGCTCCTCCTGAAGCTCTGATTGACCCATTGGCTGAGAATATAACAAATGCGAAGTTTAGGTCGGCGTTCCAAGTGTTGGCTCAAGCAGTGATAGCCCAAGCCAATAGAAAGGTGGTAGTCCCTGTGAACACAAATGTGGTTACGACGGTGTCAAGAGTGAGGGACTTTACAAGGATGAACACTCCAAAATTTTATGCCTCTAAAGTTGAGGAAGATCTTCAAGAGTTTATCGACGAGGTTTAAAAGATACTTGCTATCATGGGAGGGACTCCAGTAGAAAAGGCGGAATTGACTGTTTATCAACTCAAAGGGGTTGCTCAGATTTGGTTGAATCAGTGGAAGAGACCAAGGCCAGTAGAAGTGGGAACGACCCCAACAGTTTGGAAGATATCTTGAGAAAAGGTTACAAGCTTTTCGGTGTTGAAGGAAAGAGGCTTTAAACCTTCATCGACGAGGATGGATCCAAATATCTCTTTGAAAAGCCGGCACTCACTTGCCATAGGAGTGCTTCAAAAGTGCTTTTCTTGATAGATTCTTCCATCTTGAGATGAGAGAAGCCAAGATGCTTGAATTCATTAATCTTAGGCAAGGAAAAATGAGTGTGAGGGAGTATTCTTTGAGGTTCACTCAATTGCCCAAATATGCTCCTTCTATTGTAGCGGATCGTCGGGTTAATATGAGTAAGTTTGTATCGGGTGTGTCTAACATGGTAATGAAAGAGTTCCACACCGCTATGTTTGTCCATGACATGGATATTTCTCGCCTTATGGTGCATTCCCAATAAATTGAAGAGGAAAAGCTCAAGGAAAGATCGAGGGAGGTAAAAGAGGGAAATGATGGAAGATGGTAACTTTTCACATTCTAGGTCCGATGGAAGGGGTCGTTCAATGTTTTGGCAAAAGTTCTCCGGGCAAGGTTCTTCTAGTGCTCTTTCAAGGCCTAACAATGAAAGGGTGTCAAACCCAAAACCTCAAAGAGATGGTAATAGGTATTCAATGCCTACTTGTGCTAAATGTGGGAGAAATCATGAAGGTAAGTGCTTAGCGGGTTCCAATGCTTGCTTTGGATTTGGGAAGACGGATCACAAAATAAGGAATTGTCCTTCAGTTGCTAAGAATGATGGAGATGTTCATCGTATGGCTCAACCCTATCCTTCATCCGGTCCAAGTGGTTCAGGTTCAAATGCTCCTAAGCAAAACAATTTTTATGTACTTCAGACAAGAGGTGAACAAGAGTGTTCTCCCGATGTGGTTACTGACATGTATAAAGTCTTCCAACTAGATGTTTATGGTCTACTTTATCCCGATGCTACTTTGTCTTTTGTAACTCCCTATGTGGCTATGAGAATTGATATCCTTTCCAATGTATTGTTAGAACCTTTTTGTCTCTACCCCTGCTGGCGATTCTATGGTGGCTAAGAGGGTCTATAGTAGATGTCCCATTTCCTTATCCTATAGAGTCACTCTAGTAGATTTGATAGAGCTTGATATGATAGATTTCGATGTCATCCTTCGGATGGATTGGCTAGATTCATGTTATGCTTCTATTGATTGTAGAACCCAGGTAGTCAAATTTCAATTCCCAAATGAGCCTATCCTAGAGTGGAAGGGGGGAAATTCTATGCTTAGAGGTATTTTTTTCTCTTATCTAAAAGCTATAAAAATGATTTCAAAGGGTTGTATCTACTATATAGTTAGGGTGAGGGATGTGGATTCCGAAACACCTATTCTTCAGTCGGTTCCGGTGGTTAAGAGTTTTCGGAGGTGTTCCCAGATAATCTACTACGTATTTCTCCCGATAGGAAAATAGAGTTCGGAATTGACCTTCTCCCGGATGCACAACCTTTTTCTATTCCGCATCATAGAATGGCTTCGGCGGAACTTAAGGAGTTAAAAGAACAGTTAAAGGACTTGTTGGATAAGGGTTTCATCCGACCGACTATCTCTCCATGGGGTGTTCCGGTGTTATATTTTAGGAAGAAACATGGTTCACTCCGTAGATGTATCGATTATCAGCAATTGAATAAGGTGACCATTAAGAACAATATCCTCTTCAAAGAATATATGACTTGTTTTATCAAATTAAAGAGGCAAGTCATATCTCTAAGATTGATCTCCGATCGGGTTATCACCAATTGAGGTTGAAATAAAAAGATATTCCGAAAATGGATTTTAGAACCCGATATGATCATTATGAGTTTTTGGTTATGTCCTTTAATTTGACTAATGCTTTTGCGGCATTTATGGATTTGATTAATAGGGTGTTTAGACAATACCTCGATATGTTCATGATTGTGTTCATTGATGATATTTTTATTTATTCGAGGAGCGAAGATGATCACGTTAATCTTGAGGAATGTGCTACAAATTCTTAGGGACAAATAACTTTTTGCTATGTTTAGCAGATGTGAATTTTGGCTAAGGTCTGTGGCTTTTCTAGGCCACATTGTTTCAAGTAAGGGTATTGAGGTAGATCCAATTAAGACGGATGCGGTCAAGAGTTGGACTAGACCTCTATCACCGACAAACATTAGAAGCTTCTTGGGTTTGGCCAGTTACTATAGAATATTTGTTGAGGGGTTTTCTATGATTGTCTCTCCATTGACGACTTTGACTCAAAAAAAGGAAAAGTTCATATGGTCTGAAGCTTATGAGAAAAGTTTTCAAGAGTTGAAAGATAGACTTACCTCCACTTCGGTGTTGACTTTAACAGAAGGGACATATGACTTTGTTGTTTATTGTGAGGCCTCTAGAGTTGGTTTAGGATGTGTGCTTATGCAAAATGGTAAGGTTATGGCCTATGCTTTGAGGCAACTTAAAATCCATGAGAAGAATTATCCTACCCACGATATTGAATTAGCGGCGGTTGTATTTGCCTTAAAGATTTGGAGGCATTATTTGTATGGTGTTCATGTTGATGTTTTTACCGACCACAAGAGTTTACAGTACATATTTACCCAAAAAGATCTAAATCTTTGCCAAAAAAAATGGCTTGAATTATTGAAAGATTATTATATAATTGTTCTTTATCACTCCGGTAAAACAAATGTGGTGGTGGATGCCCTTAGTCGGTTATCCATGGGTAGTGTTGCACATGTTGAGGATGAGAAAAAAGAGTTGGTACAAGATGTATATAGATTAGCCCGATTGGGAGTTCAACTAGTGGATTCCACCAAGGGTGGTGTTATGGTCCATAATGGTTCGGTATCATCTTTTGTGACTGATATAAAGGGAAAACAATGTCTTGATCCAACCTTAGTTGAATTGAAAGAAGCAGTGCTAAAGAAGTCCGTAGAGGGCTTCTCCCAAGGGGGAGATGGTGTCTTATGATATGAAGGTCATTTGTGTGTTCCTAAGGTTAATGACCTAAGGGAACATATCTTATCAAAAGCCCATAATTCTTGGTATTCTATTTACCCGGGAGCCACCAAGATATACCATGATTTGCGGGAGATGTATTGTTGGAATGGGATGAAGAAGAATATTATGAGATTTGTGGCTAAGTGTCCTAATTGTTAACAAGTGAAGGTTGAGCATCAGAAACTGGGAGGTTTATCCCAAGATATTAGCATTCCTACTTGGAAGTGGGAAGATTTGAATATGGACTTCATAGTGGGATTGCCACGTACTCGGCACCAATATGATTTGAATTGGGTTGTAGTAAACCGAATGACGAAGTTGGCCCATTTCATTTTCGTCAAGGTTTCCTATTCTGCAAAAGATTATACTAAGTTGTATTTGAGAGAGATGGGAACGTTGCATGGAGTGCCCTTGTCCATTATCTCCGATAGAGGTAATCAATTTACTTCTCAGTTTTGGAAGTCTTTCCAAAAAGGTCTTGGCATTAAAGTTAAGCTTAGCACAACCTTTCACCCCCAAACCGATGGGAAAGAGGAACGAACAATCCAAACATTGGAAGACATTTTAAGGCCTTGCGTGATTGATGTGAAAGGAAATTAGGATGTCCATTTGCCATTGATTGAATTTTCCTATAATAATAGCTACCATTCTAGGATTGGTATGGCTCCATTTGAGGGTCTTTAAGGTAGGAGGTGTATATCTCCTATAGGATGGTTTGAAGTTGGTGGGGTTGCTTTGATAAGACCCGATTTAGTTCATGAGGCTATAGAGAAGGTTCGAATCATTATAGTGAGGTTGAGAACCAAAGTCGACAAAAAGTCTTATGCGGATGTTAGAAGGAGAGATCTTGAATTTGATGTGCTTGATTAGGTTTACTTGAAAATCTCACCCATGAAGGGTGTAATAAGGTTTGGTAAAAAAGGGCAACTTAGTCCCCGTATTGTAGGCCAATATTAAATTATGAGATGTGTTGGTAAGGTTGCCTATGAGCTTGATTTTCCAAATGAGTTGGCGTCGGTCCATCCGGTTTTCCATGTCTTTATGGTGAAAAAGTATGTTGGATATCCGACATCCATAATTCCCCTGGAAGGGTTGGGAGTGAAAGAGAACCTTTCTTATGAAGAAGTACCAGTTGAGATCTTACAACGGCAAGTTAAGAGAATGAGGAACAAAGAGGTTTCTTCCATGAAGGTGTTATGGAGAAACCATTTAGTTGAGGGTGCTACTTGGGAGGCCGATGCCAATATGATGTCCTGGTATCCTCATCTTTTTCCTCCTAGTTTATCTTCACGTAATGAGTTCCTCTTGGTTTGCTTTTGTTTGAATTTATGTGAGTTTTATGTGTTTCAATCATTTTCTTAAAATGCATGTTTATGAAAAAGCTTAAGTTTTGAAAGAAAATGGTTTTTATGATTTATTTTCCTCATGTTGTTGAGTATTGAGTAGGTGTTGCTTATAGACTTCATGAGATGAGTTGTTGAACATGCCTTAGCTTGGAGTGGAGATTTCCTCCTTGAATATGTACGTTGTGTATAAATTGCATTTAGGATCCATGAGACTGTGTTGAGCATTGCTTTTAAGTTTGGAGATGGTAGTTCCTCCTTAAATGTATGAAATCTGAAATTTCATGCATATTGGGTTGTTAGATGAAGTTCCTACTTCCATATGGTGCATTGAGTATGTTTAACTTGGAGTTGATGTTTCCTCCTCGGTTGTGTACATTTTGATGTGTTGCATGCATGATGTACTGCTAGTCTTGAGTCTCTTCATTTATAAATGTGCCTAGAATCTCATTCGAGGACGAATGATCCCAAGGGTAAGATAATGTAACTGTAACAACCCTCAAAATGAAGTAGGATAAAGTAGAGCCTCACATGGGTTTTATGCATTAATAACTTTTTAAAATAATGAAGAATAACCTTTTTAGTCAGTTTTAAAGAGTTTGGAAGTCAAACGTCAGGGGACGACCAAGAAGTTCGGAAACTAGTCTTTTACGTGTTGGTGTGTTCTAGTATGTTGTTCACGTTTTGATGTGTTGTTTGGAGTCTAAAATCAGTGGAGGTGACCCTAGTGTCTTAATAAATGTTTTTAGGGTCAAAACGTCCGGGTACAATCCCCCGGGACCACCCTAAGGGTTCCCGAGGAGGACCCCAACCCTTGGCCAAACAAGCTGCCAAGGCAGGTTGAAGTTGTTCATGGAGGGAGTGGCTCCGCGTCGCGGACCTGCTCCACCAATGGACAAAAAGTGACTCCACGTCGCGGAGACACCACAACCTCTACTGTCTCAAAATTTAATTTCCAGAAACTTGTGGGAACACCTCCGCGTCGCGGACTTGTTTCCCGATGAAATCTGCGGAAACAAAAACTCAAGTTTAACTTGTTTAAAAGGTTCAACTAAGTGAGGGGTATTTTGGGGAATTATTATAACCGGTTATTCGACCTCTTTTGGGGTATTTTAAGTTGGTTAAAACCCCAAAACCTAGAATTAGACCCCATTATCCAAATTGAACATTCCCTCTCAAATAAATTCTCTCTATAACTCCATGGAAGACATTGATGAAGCTTCAAGCTAGGGGATGGATTCCTACTGATTTCTCCTTCAAATTCCTAAGGAAATTAATCACAAAGGTATGGGGATGTTATCTTTGATTCTCCTTTCAATCAAAGAGCCAAATCAAAGCGATTTCAATATTTTTCAAAAACACTAAAAACCCCAATTTCAATTCTAAGCTTGGGTTCTTGCATGAAAGTATTTCAAATGATGATTTATGTAAATATTGATGGTTTTAAGATCAAAAACTCCATGAACCCTTGCATATATTGAAATCCTAATTTTGGGTCTAAAGTGGGTCTATTGATTATGAGCTAATAATGTGATATTAATGTGTATAGGCTATTGATTTATGTATTTTTCTATATTGAATTATGAGGAATTGATGGTCAATTGTGTTATATTGGATGTTGGCCTTGAATGGGCAATTGTGACATAAGGTTTATGATGATGATGAAGTTGTGAATAGATTATTGATTCTAGTGTTTTTTATATATATATGTTGTAGATGTTAGAATTGTGAGGTTTGATCCCTTTGAACGTGGGGAGGTATTACTTTATAAGCATGTTGTGATCATGGCCTTGTAGGCAAAGTTGGATGATTGTTGTTTTGAGTAATGTTGATTATGTGAAGGTAATGTGATATGATGTGAATTTGTGTATGGTCTAAGAGCATGAAAAGTAACCGTGTGTAGAGACTTTATGTGTTATGATTGGTTGTTGTCTTCTTTGAATGACTTATAATGAAAGTGAGGTTAGGATAGACTATGTTTACCAACTCTCACACCTAGTGAAGAATGAATGAAAAAATGAGAGAATAAATTAAAAGAATAGGAGTTAATACTAATGAATGAAAGTTGGGTCTATTGTAAGGATGGTCTCATAAAGTACTCCTTTAAATGAATAGGGTTCCTAGATGAAATGTTTTCTCATCTTTGAATCCAAGAGCTTCCTAAATGAATGAATGTGAACTAGGATGGGTACTCCTTCGTAAGTTGATATGAGAGTACTTAGTAGAAATCGTTATACCTAAATGAATGTTGGGCTAGGATGGGTACTCATTCATGAGTTGAGATGAGAGTACTTAGTAGCAATCCTTATCCCTAAATGAATGAATGAAATGAATGTCCAACTCCGTGGGGGAGTAATGTCTATGTCACGACCCGAGAGTACCCCCTAGTCGTAACATGGCGTATTCGACCCCGAAGGGGTCTTATACGAGCCACATAGTCATTCATTGCATTCAATAATGAAAATAGTGCGGAATAAAAAAAAAACTTATTTACAT